>DF357888.1:51058-84657 GCA_000787875.1 Solanum virginianum | reverse complement strand
GTTTGCTCTTCCCTTGTTAACATTAGTCAATGTTATTGAAGAGCTAAAGAAATTAGAACAAGATGAAGCACCAGAATTTCTATCTCAGGATGATTTTCGCGAAGATTATTGCAAGCTATTCTGTGATTCAGAGGACACTGACAATGTCAAGTCAAGAAATGAAGATGCAAACAATTTGGAAACCTTGTGGGAGCATCAAGAATTAATAGAACAATTAAAGATGGAACTTAGAAAAGTTAGAGACACTGGACTTCCTACTATATTTGAAGAATCAGATGCACCCAAAATGGAAGAATTGGGGCCATGGAAGATTGATGACAAGTTGCATCGCGAAGATTGTATGAGTGAACTTCATAAGTTTTACAAGAGTTACAGAGAAAGAATGCGCAAATTCGACATATTGACATACCAGAAAATGTATGCAATAGGTCAGTAACAACTCTTCATGAATTACATTCTTTTCAAGTTTTCTGCATATAATTACTATCATTCTTTTGTGTCCACACCAGCTTGAACTTACTCATCTGTCATTAGATCACACCGTTGAATACTGGAAAAAGTATCATTCTTCTTGGTCGCTTTCTTAGTTGGTGAACATAATATAGTTATTCATGTTTCTTTGAATGTAGTTTAGTTAAATGAATACAACAGCTCATCTTTAATCATTCAAAAGTTTATAACCAGGTCCCACAAAATCTGGTTAGATCTGCTCTCCAAACTCTGTACAAAGCATTGGATAGATGATTATGTGACAAACAAAAGGTGGGCACCAGCAAAAAGACTCGTTACCTTTTCCCCAAATTTCTTTTTATAGTTATACAACAACAACATACCTGGTGGACGGTGGCGGAGCCAGCATTTTCATCGAGAGTATTCATACTTTTAGAAAATGGGTGAGTAATTTTTGAACAATTAATAGATATCAAAATATCTACATTTAACCTATACATTCAAAAAAAAATCCAACGAAGGGTGTTCATCTAACTACCCTTGGGTGAATGTAGCTCCGCCCCTACTGGTGGATTCCCACAAGTGGGGTCCCTTAACACTGCCTCATAAAGATAGAGAGGTTGTTTCCTTAAAGACCCATAAATATACTCCATCTGATTTTCTCTGTTTCAATTTATTTTTCGTAGTTTCATTTTTAGTACGTTTAAGAAAGAACGTTCCGTTCCTTTCTTATTTCAATTTCCACCAAAAATATTTAAGAGCTCATGATTAAAGGACATTTTGATACTTTCTATGCATCAATTCAAAAGTTAGTGAATACTACTAGACAATCAAATTTTGTACAGGCTATCTGCAGAAAGATCCATTTCAAGGCGTGTCAAGGCAAAGATGTTCAGGTCCAAAACTAAAATCCCTTATTTCACAAAATATTAAGCTATTCAAACCCAAAAGGCACCATGATAATATTGACCCCATGATAAAGTTTATCAAAGAATTGCAGAGTGATGTTGAAGTGATATATGTTGGACAAATGTGTCTTTCTTGGGAATTTCTGCACTGGCAATATGGAAAGGCTTTAAGTTTATGGGATTCTGACCCTCGTGGCACTCGTACGTATAATGAAGTCGCTGGAGAATTTCAACAATTTCAAGTTCTCTTGCAAAGATTCATAGAAAATGAACCTTTTCAAGGGCCTAGAGTTCAATGTTACATCAAGAGTCGATATGATCTTCGTAATCTTCTTCAAGTTCCTCTCATAAGAGGTAAGCAAGCGAGTTGTCATTCTTATAAGTAACATGTTGTTATACTATTGATGCATAAAACTTAAACTCTATTTTGGGCAGAGGACAGAAACAAGGGTAGAGGTAGCGAGAAAAATGAATATTGCATTACAAGTGACATGTTGGTGGAGATAGTTGAGGAATCGATACGAGTATTTTGGCAATTTGTTAGAGCTGATAGAAATTGCTCAAGCATGATGGTGATGGGTAAAAAAGGAACACAACATCAACAACTTAAAACATCAGGAGATTTAGAGCTTTTGATGGAGGTCAAAAAAAATCTTCGAAAGGTAAATTCTAATATTCCCTCCGTCAATTATAGAGGTTAAAACTGATTGCATAGTTATTGTTATGGAATACAGAAAGAGAAGAAGCTGAAAGATGCATTGAGAGGCGAATGCTGCGTATTGAAGAGGTTGAAGAAGCAGAAAGAAGATGATTCAGATCATGTACTCTACTTTTTCTCTCAAGTAGACATGAAATTAGTAGGTAGGGTCCTTAATATGTCCAGGTTAACAACAGATCAACTACTCTGGTGTCACAGTAAATTGAGCAGCATTAGTTTATTGCATAGGAAAATACATGTAGATCCTTCTATTTTGCTCTTCCCTTGTTAACATTAGTCAATGTTATTGAACCAAAAAATGTCAAGAATGGGATTCGAACCCATGCCCTTTCGGACCAGTACCTGAAACTGGCGCCTTAGACCAACTCGGCCATCTTGACTTTTTGATGTATATTCTCTCTCAACCTAATCATCAAAGAATAAAAATTTCTCTTTTTCCGAAATATAAGGTATCTAGTTTTTTATTTATTTACACTTTCGATAGATGCTAAACTTTATTATAAGTTGATATCATGACCTACACTTATGATTAGCAAAAGTTGGAGAAGAAATCATTGCTTCAAGGATTATTCATTTTGTCCTTCTTCAATGGTAACTTAAAATACTTTACAAGTGAATAAATTCCAGTGAACATGCTACTCAATTTCCAGTTCTCCAATTTCCTGCCACAAAATTTGTAATGATAGTATACAGATATTGGAGCAACAGCATGAAAACTGATGGTGCTCAAGCCTCCAATTTGTTATGAATCCTTTTCCTCTAATGCTATTCTCAACTCCAAGTTTTCGTTGCCCCGGCGGATTTTTAGCCGAACTTCATCACCTATGTTATAGTTGTCCAGGGCTTTATACAGATCTGCTTTACTCCTAACCTGCAAAGACATGAAATGAATGCATCCAGAAATCCAGAATTTGGAAGCTTAACTTCTAGTATGTTTTTCTTTTACCCCAAGATCCTAACAGGAATAGACATTAACTTTCCCTCAATCTCACGGCATGGTTCAAACTGCTAGGTTGTGGAGCCTGATGTAATATTTAATGTACTATTAAATATTTGTCAACAACCCGTGGAGGTTGCCCAAGTAATTGGGTGTTACCACGTTAAAAAGGTCTTTCCCGTTTTAGAGAGAGAAACTCTCACTTCTCTCTACTTCTTCTTCGAGATTTCTTCTTCATCATCATCTTAATTTCTGTAGCTCTGGTGCTAACACAAACTATAGACTTGCAGGTTTGGAAACTTGGGTAAGGTTCATATCATCAATATGCGCTTCAAAAAAGTTTGTGGCCTAACAGAAAACAGAAACCACTCACAGGTTTGTCATCCACCGCTTCAATAATATCACCAAGAACTATATTTCCTGCAAAACCCCTGGTAGTAGGAAGAAGTCCAGCTTTGGCTGCTAGACTATTGCCAGGTACCTAAATAGAGCGGAATAAGTTCAGACAAAAGAAATATGGTGAGTTTTACTCTTAAGGATAACTTTCCCCAGCAGGTTCATTGGGACAGAAATGTACCAGCAAAACCAGAGCTCCATTTCGAACGTTAAGTTGGTTGGCAATCAGGTCTGAAGCGATTTCAATATTCAAACCAGCACGAACAGCCTGGCATGCATAAGACATACACATACATGTAAATATATGAATAAAAATCTAAAGCTCGAAACCACTCTCCACCCACCCACCCATCCCGCTTATACCAAATTCAACACCTACAACTTCCAAGAGCGGAGCTACATTTATCCAAGGGTGGTCAGATGAACACCCTTCGTCGAAATTTTTTTTCGAATATATAGGTTAAATATAGATATTTTGATATATAATATCAATTGTTGCACACCCTTGATACAAAAATCACCCACTCATGTTCTAAAAGTATGAACATTTTTGACGAAAATGCTAGCTCCGCAACTGACAACTTCCCTACTCTCAAAAGAAACAGACCACTATTTTTCAAGTGAGAATATGAGGCAATATCTGCAAACAAGATAAGATGTTCTGTAACAAAATGCAAATGAAGAGAATTCTGGAAAACCAGGAAAAAAGCTGACTAGAACTAAAGACACGAATTAATAGAGAAACAGTCATACTTTTCCATATTGGATCAACTGAGGCACGATTCTTGACACAGCTGAAGAAGGGATTGCAAATCCAACACCTGCTGATGTCCCTGTTGTACTGAAAAAGAGTTAAGTAATAGCAGGAGGGGATAAACTTCGAACATTCAAATACTGTTTCTTGTCATCTCCTCTCAATCTTCAATCTAACACACACCACTATGGAAAAACTATTCACCTGTCTGAGTAAATATTGCAGTGTTGATCCCAATCAAGTTCCCTTTTGAATCTAACAAAGGACCTCCGCTGGAAAGGTACAAGTATTTATTCACAGAACAGCAGTTGAAAGAGAAAAGGACAAAAGACCTTTTGTGATTATCAGTATCAGAGGCAATGCATTCGATACCAAGGGAAGTACAATGTCAGAAAAATAAACCTGTTGCCAGGGTTGATGGCTGCATCTGTTTGAATTCCTCCACTAATGGTCACTCCAGTTTGACTATATATATCTCGATTCAGTCCACTGAGAACCCCAACAGTGAGTGTATGATCAAACCCAAAAGGATTTCCAATGGCCAAACATTGCTGGCCAACTTTCAAAGAAGAAGATTCCCCAACCCTTATTGGCCTCAACAGGTCTTCAGAAGCTTCCACCTTGCATTTTAGGATGGGAAGTCATAACGTGTCAAAAGCAATTTTTAGTTTAAAAGAACAAAAGAAAATGCCAAAATGCACATCACCAACTTCTACGCTGTATGCAAGCACATCACCAACTTCTACGCTGTATGCAAGTTCTTCGGGCAAATAGAACTTACAAATATATTGATTACATATGAGTATAAAAGAACAACAAAAAATAGGGCATATGGCTTCTTCCGGAATGCATAATCACATAATGCAAATAATGCACTAGGATTATTTTCCTCCTTAGGAAATATGATAATAGCAAGCTCACACCATTACAGCTGCTCCACTCAGTTTTCCATGCATTACAGTGTTATTCTCACCATATCTAACCACCTACATCTCTGAATCTATTTTGCTCTATATCATTCATTGCAGTTCATCTCATCCCACCGTAAGATTGCTTTACATACATCTATATGCCTTCCATCTCACCTTTCTGAAAGAACAACAAATTTTCTGTGGAATATGTGGACATATAGGTAGATCTTTTTGTTCTGTAAGAATTAACTGAAGTTGTTTCCTGGTAACTTTAAAACGATTATCGTTCTTTAAGCAAATGATAATCACAAGACTTGGAATGCAAGTTCAGTGACACAACACATGAGGCGGATGAGGAAGTGATGATCGGCACAAAATTCATCCTCAAGAGAGGAAGCTTCAAGTATGTTGGATCAATAATCGAAGTGGAGAGACAGATGATGATGTCATACATCGTGATGGAGCAGTGTAGATGAAAAGGATGCTCGCATACGATTTCCCACGTGATAAGAATGTTCCATCAAGACGTAAAGGCAAGTTATACAAAGTGGCTATCAGACTAGCTATATTGTATGGGACAGAATATTGGCTAGTCAGAACTCACATCCTTCATACATTCAGAGTATGAAAGTGGCAGAAATGAGCATGCTAATATGGAAGCATACTGGAAGAATAAGATTAGGGACAAGGATATATGGGCAAGGTGGAAGCGACCTCCACAGGAAACAAGACGATGGAAGTGAGGTTGAGAAGGTTCGGGCATATGAAGAGAAGAAGCATGGATATCAAGTGAGGAGGTACAAGAGGTTGGCAGTAATAGGCTTAAGGAGACGTAGAAGTAACCAAACAAGAATTGGGGATAGGTAGTGGAGGATATTACTCACTTTTTAGATCATTTAGGAGGGGTATAGGTGATAGATATTCTTGACTTTGCTTACTGTATACTCTTGATGTAATTACTATTGAAATACACTATACTCTTGATGTAATTACTATTGAAATACACTATTGGTTTATTTTGCCTGCAAAATATTAACTTTCTCAAAAAATAAATAAATTGGGGAGAGGTGATTAGACAACACATAATACGTCTTAAGCTTATCGAGCACATGACTCTAGACATGAGAGCATGGAAGTCGATGATTAAAATAGAAGGTTAGTAAATAGTCAAGTGTTTTCTCTTTTTTTGTGGGAGAGCAGGGTTCTGACTTGGAGCACCTTATCTGCTCCCTATTCTCCTTTTCCATAGTACTATTATTACTCTATTATTATCTAATTCTTCAACTTCATCACTACGATTGTTTCTTTTCCTTCGGTTATCTTGCTATTATTGTTGGCGTACTTCCCTTAGTATTTTGATTTAGAGCTTTTTTCACTCTTGTATTTTCGTACCTACTTTTGAAATGCTCTTCTTGAGTGGGGGCCTATTGAAAACAACCTCTCTATCCACCTCATACCCTACTTGTGGGATCATACTATCACACTGGGTATGCTGTTGCTGTTGATAATCACCAAGTCTAGTAAAACTCAGACCAAACCTTTCACCGCTTAGTGATACCAATGAAGAAGTAGAATGAACAAATCAGATCAAACAATTGGTTCATTAACAACTATTGTCAAGCATTCTAATATGTGCCAGCAGATCTTTAATTGCTTGAAGAAGAATACTATTTAATGAGAGCATGACCCAAAAGTTGAAGCTTGAAATTTACTTGGATTATCAGCTAAAGAGAGATAGAGACAACAGAGAAAAGAAAAATACAATAGGGAAAAATGACAAACAAACTACAGCTATAAGAGAAATAAAAACAGGATGACATAACTAAAGCAAAGTTAGCCCAGGAACTTGAGAATTATCCAGCTTTTGACAAAATGGAATTCTGGAAATAATTTACCTTCAACACAGCAAGATCCTTGGCACGGTCTGCACCAATTAATTTACCCTCAAAATTCTTTTGCACCCTTCAGAAAGAAAGAAAATAAAATAAAGTGAAGGCATAAGATGGAGAGTAGGATGAAGCTATATCATCCCCATTAAGTATATTCTAAACTGGAATACAACTCACCCATCTGCAGCAAGAACATTAACACGTGCAACTACTTGCCCACGGCTTGGGTTTTTAGAAAGGGAATTACCAATCACTGGACATATAAAGAAAACTGTTTAACCAAGAATTGCACAGCCCATCCGATACACTAAAGTTGGTTTTTGGGTCATAGAATTGAATTCTATATTTCAGATAAAGCTTTAATTAGGCCTCCAGACGTAAGAAAAATTGATTTCCGACTTCGCACCAAAAATTAGACAGCTTAATTATCATACTCCGAACCCCATCATTCTCGGGATCCAGTGAGTATATTACACAAATAACTAATGCACTCGGGTACCATATTGAAGTGATCTTACCATGGTAATTAGTAACAATGTGGCCTTCTTTGTCCCAAATCACCCCTGAACCATTTCCTTCAGGAATCTGCCATTGTTTAAACATATTGAATGTAGCTGCTTTCAAACTCAGATTATTTATCAAGGGACAAAAGGTATGTTGGTCCAGGCACCATATGGATCAAGACAGAAAATCCATGGACATAAGAAACTTTATTTCCAAGACAGCACCAAAGCTAAATTGCCTAAAAGTTTGATAAGCATAACACTGAAAATGGAAATTAAATGCCTGCACATGTCTATAAAATTTACCTCAACCATACCCGTAACATTAAGCGTAGGTCTCAAGGTTACATCAAATATGTTGACAACACAGTAAGTGTTCTTCTCAAAGAGCTCAACAACTCTTTCCTGCCGATTAGCCACATACCAGATAAATGGTGATCAATATATCAGAACACAACAAAAACAATAAAGAATAAGCTGAACAGGTGATGATAACTGAACCTCGGAAGGGAAAAGTGCTGCAGAAGGAAAAGTAGAAGGTGTAACTTGTTCAACTGTGAGAGATGGATCCCCCAAAGCAAGTGCTGTATATCATATAGTATAGTACTTAACATGGTCAGAACCCAAATAAAGGACAAAAACTCGACAACTCATCAGGAGGAAGCAAATTCATCATGAAATTTTGCATTTTTTCAGTAGTCAGCCACACAAAAATAGGGGTTTGCTCGTTTGGGATTCAAGGGATAGGGCTAGCTCAATTGCATTACCACAGTTGGGTTCCCTGTTACTATAAGCAATCAACTTTACCTCTAGTTGGACAGAATCAATATACAAATTCTCTATATCTATTCCACTCAATTTAAGCTTCATTTTTATACTTTCAGAAGATTTATCACAATTACTCCTGTTTCTGGTACTGAGAGCAGCTATGTTTTGGAAGTTCATACAGAACCAACAACGACGACAACAACAACAACAACATACCCAGTGAAATCCTACAAGTGAGGTCTGGGAGGATAGAATATATGCAGACTTTACCACTATCTTATAGAGGTAGAGAAGTGGTTTCCTAGGAATCATCGTATATGAAAGAAAGAGAAGGAAAGGAAAGGAAAAGAAAGAGCAACTAATAAGGCATACAAATAATATAAAATTAACATTTTATAGGAAATTTAAAATACAATGTAAGGAGCTGAAATAGCCAAATGTATGCATTATTTTAGTTAAAAATAAGCCAAGAGATACTATGTAACTAGAAAACCCAGATTAATTCAACAACTGTGAGGTCCGGTGGCAGGTAAAAAAAGGAAAAAGAAACAAACAGTAAGAAGGTGCGAACCTGACAAGTACCTTGAAGGATGATAACATGAATACATGAAAAAGCTTGTTAATAACATCCTCCGTGTAGCCAAAGGGAAGCTTTTCCGTAGTTTCTCAATCAAAGAATTGTCATTATCTCCATCGCCCCTGTGACATTAAAGAGTTGAAAATTATTTTCTTCTTAGCTTGTTAAACTCATAAAATGTATGGATTCGTTTAAGTCAAAAAGGATTCGCACCTGGGAGTTAAAGCGGAGGTAGATGGAGGGGAAGAAATGGGATAGACGGAGGAAATGCTATCAAAGCAGAGCTCTCGACGGCCCAAAAAGACAGTAGGTGGTTGATTTGTATGGGGATGAAGAGGAGGGCGTGTTGATTGACTAGATGATACTACTATGACTTCCATTATATTTCTGAAAAATGGAAGCTTCAAGCTAGTTGGGGAAGAAGAGTAGCCAGCAGATAAAAGAGCGGAGGACAGGGATATTTGATATTTCTGCTTTTGGGAGTCGTTTGGTTGGTATTGAATTATTTATACTTTTACAAGTTTTTTTTTTTTTGGATAATAATAAGGTAATATTAAATTTTTAAAATGGAAGTTTATTATTGAAATTTAAAAATTTATATCGGACAAATAAGAAATTTTATAAATGATATTAAATTAAATATTTAAGTTTTCTTTTTTGAGAATATATTAGTTAATAAATATATATATCCTTAACTAAAATTGTTAAAAACATTGATTTGTATTTTTAATTAAATTACTCATGAAAATTAAAAGTATAAAATTTCTATAACCAGCATGTTTGACAAAAGACTAATATTATAAATATAACATTGTAAAATTATTAAAATATTAGACAAAAAGATAATCTATCTAGTTTAACTAAATAGCTCACAATGCAAATATCAAGTCAATACTCCTAAACAAATGAAATTAAAAATATAACATAAGTTCTAACTTAAAATTAAAAACTTTAACATAATACTCTGATATCAAATCTCAATATAATGTGCATAAATATAGTTTAAAAGGAAAGAAAATTGTAAGTCTATAACCTTATTTAACAATAAATTTTATTCTAAAAATTAAAATACCAACAAATTATGCCAATGAAAAAAATAAACATAAAATAAAGAAGAAATGTACGCAGACCTTACCACCACCTCATACCCAGAAAAATCTCACAAGTGGGGTCTGTCGAGGGTAAAATGTACGCAAACCTTATCATTGTCTTATAGAGATAGAGAAGTACTTAACATGGTCAGAACCCAAATAAAGGACAAAAACTCGACAACTCATCAGGAGGAAGCAAATTCATCATGAAATTTTGCATTTTTTCAGAAATTATTTTCGAAAGACTCTCATCTCAAAAATATCATCTCCAAAAATAAAAAATATTAAATATGAAACTAAATGATTAGAATGGAATATTTATCACCTATACCCTTCCTAAATGATCTAAAAAGTGAGTAATATCTACTATTACCTATCCCCAGTGTTCTTGTTTGGTTGCCTCTACATCTCCTTTAGCCTATTACTGCCAACCAAGGGCGGCTCAATATTATTCGAGGCCTAAAGCAAAACTTCAATGAGAGGCTTTAATTTTAAAATATATATATAAAAATTATTTAAAATTTATTTTTCTAGCTTTTTGAGATGCAAAATTGTGAATAATTGTTTTATAATCAATTTCTTCTAAGAGATAAGTATACAAAACACATCTAAATTACATCACTTTTTTGAGTTTCACACCTAAAGTATTGAAAGTTTGAGAAAGACACTTAAACTATCACTTGTTAGTTTGAGAAACACACATCTATCTTTTATTTCACTCTCACCATGGTGTGTGCCACACTCTCTTTTTTATTTTTAAATAATGTCACGTCACGTCACGTCATACTCTACATGGACAAAACATTCCACATTGACTAAAAAATAAATAAATTATACTATTAGTTAAAATTAAATATTAAAATATTTCTATTTCAAAAAAATTATAAAATAAAATATAAATATTTTTCTTACCCCATCACACCACTTCTTCTCACCGTACCCCCTGCCCCCAAACAAAAATTGTAATTTTTTTAAAAAAAATTTGTATTCCATCTCCCGCTTAAAATAATAATCTAGATATTATTTTAATTGTTCTTAGAAAAAATAATTCTACCCACTTAATCCTCCACTTTTTTTTTTTATTTTTAGAAAATTATTTTTTATTTGTTGCAAGATTTTTTAAATAAATTTCTATCAGTAGATAAAACAATTTCTTTCACTTCTGGTAGGAGCAATAAAGTAGGTGAGAAAAATATTTTAAAATTTATTTTTTTTAAAATAATATTTTTTTGGAAGAATATTTATACTTTAATCTTTTACTTATAACTAATATTGATATTTTTATTTAATTTTTATCAATATGGCATGCCATGTGTTAAGATTTTCTCCAATAAAAGAGAAAGTGTATTACACACACCACCGATGTGTGTTTCTCAAACTAATAAGTGATAGTTTAGGTGTGTTTCTCAAACTTTCAATACTTTAGGTGTGAAACTCAAAAAAAGTGGTATAGTTTAGATGTGTTTTGTATACTTATCTCTTCTTCTAATAATTCTTTTTCAATTGATAATATACTTAATCCATTCAATCTCTCTTGATAATACAATAATAAAAATAACAAATACAAGATAAAAATTGACAAAATAAAATTTTAAAAGTTGAAATGATCAAACCTGATGAAAAAATTGAAGACTAGATTCCAAAATGTATTATAGTTGATTCTTTGAAATACTTGTCTCAAAGTTTGAAATTTGAGAAAGAGCAACAAATGATACTGATACACATACACTTACAATATAAATGATACTGATACACAAACACTTACAATATAAATGATACTAATACACAAACACTTACAATATTTTTTTACTCTCTTTTGTTAGAATATAATAGAACTCAATGATTTATCTTTGAACAATGAAAATATGAAAGGGAGGAAGTAAGAAAAAATTTACCTAGAAAAGAATACAAGACATTCATGGAGCTTCCAGTTAATATTAGAAGGCAGATTATGGGAAAAATAGGTAAGAACTGTAAAGAGGAATCGGGGAAAATAGGCGTGGGGAGCACAAAGACAGACAGAAGCATGAAAAAAATAAAATAATGTTTGTTTAGGGAATGTAAAGATTAGAGCATATTGTGGTCCAATGTAAAGCTTAGAACATATTTATTTAAGGAATAAAATAATGTTTGTTTAGGAAGCAGACAAAGTATATTATGGGGCTGTTGGCTCGGATATTTTGATTATGGTCGAATGGAACAAAAAAATTAATGTTAAAAAAAAAATTAGTAAAAAGAGGCCCCCCTAAATTTGGGGCCTAAAGCAATTGTTTTAGTTGCTTTACCCAAGAGTCGCCCCTGCTGCCAACCTCCTGTACTCCCTCCCTTGGAATCCATGCTCCTCCTTAACCTTCTACTCAACCTATTTCTCTTGAGAATAGGTTGAGTGGCAAGCTTCACATCAATGTTTACTTTATTTCTCGAAACATTGAATTTGCACTCCAAATATTCTATTGTGGTCCCGCTCAGTTTGGTCCCGTTGGATTCCAAAGTGTGTCTCTAAATCTCCAATCTATCATTAACTTTAGCCCGAATCTCATCAATTAGTACTATGTCATCTGCAAATAGCATACACCATTGAACCACCTCTTGAATAGATTGTGTCAGCTCATTCATCACCAAGACAAACAGAAAAGAGCTTAACACAGATCCATGATGAAGTCTCATCTCAACAGGAAAATACTCTAAGTCTCCTCCCGCTGTTCTTACTCCATTTTTGGCTCCATCATATATGTTTTTTGTCACCCTAATATAAACCATTAGACCACCTTTCACCTCTAGACGCCTCCATAGGACATCTCTCGAAACTTTGTCATAGGCTTTCTCGAGATGAATGAACACCATATGCAAGTCCTTCTTTCTTTCTCTATATTTTCTTACTATCAATTAAGAATATTGACTAAAAATATATTTTTTTAAAAAACATATTTCCTCATTTTTCAATTTAGTGTTTTAAATTAATCAATCATGAAATTAAAGAAAATAAATAAATTTAAATTTAATAATTTTATATTAAATATTATGTAATGTATTATAAAGTTCTTAAAACTTTTATTGTGTTGTACAAGTTGTAGATCTAAACTAAAGAGATGCAAAATATAAAAGATTTTAATTTTTTATTCCACATATTAAATGAAATAATATACTTGAATGAAATGGAGAGAATAATTTTAAATTTAAAGAAAAAATAAAGAAAAATTATATTTGAAGTTTGATGTAATAAACATTGAATTTATTTTATAAAGGTAGTTTTAAAGAAGTTTTATTTATTTTTCAAATTACCAACTAATTTTATTCTTAATACTAAATAAGCAAGCTCTCATGTGATAGCTAATAGGGATACTAATAGAGAAACTAGCAATAGTTACTATATTATTGCTACCAATAATGATATTATTACTAATAGAGATAGAAATAGTACTATTACTACCTCTCCTGTAGTACCCTAAAGTTAATTAACGAAAATTATCCCTAATTATCAAAAAAAATTAAAGTAAAGTATCTCTTTTACGAAATATTAATAAATATCATAAACGTAGTATATTAACGAAATTAAGTTTCACCAGCTTTAGGTTCAGACAAAAGTAATAGTAGGCCGTTGGTTTCACATAGGTTAGTTCTCGCGCAAACCTTCTTCTTCTTTATTTTTTTCTCTTTTTTTAACTAATTATGTATTAAAAGTAATAAATTCTATTATTTATTTTAATAAATATGGGACAAAAGTAGTACAGGTATTAAATTTATCACTTTAGTCCATCAATTAAATTAATTATTTTGAAATTACCCCCTTAACTAAATAACAGAATTTATCAAATTATCCAAAATATCCATTAAGATTTTATGAGATAAATCTTTTATACTCAAATCGACTTGAGGGTCGTTATATTTGTTAATTCGAAAAAGTGACTTTTAGATTTTCAAAAATCCAATTTAATACTTAATTAATTTAAGTATAAATCAAATTCCCGAAATTTAAAAGAGTCGCCACCTAATTTTAAGGATAATTAGGAAACCAATAAAACATTTAAAATGACCTAACAGAATAATCTTTCTAAATACCAAAGAAAGGGTTCGGGTTCAATTTCCATTTTTGAGAAGAAATTAATCAATCAAAATGGCCGTTAAATTGCGATTGACCGACGATTAGGAAGTTGACTAACTTTTAAAAATTTGACTGACTTTGAAAAAAAAGTTGACTAGTTTGAAAGAATTGACTGACTAATTTTGAAAGAATTGACTAAATTTGAAAGAATTTGACGAAATTTGAAAGAATTTGACGAAATTTGAAAGAATTGACTAAATTTGAAAGGATTTTGGCTAAATTTGAAAGGATTTAGACTAAATTTGAAAGAATTTAGACTAAATTTGAAAGAATTGACTAGATTTGAAAAACAAATTGACTATCTTTGCAAAACTGACTAAGTTTTAAAAAAAATGGACCAAATTTGAAGGATATGACTAAATTTGCAAATGGACCATCACTTGAACTATTTTTTCAAAAACAATTTTAGTAAAATAAATTGTAGAAATTGTTAACACTAGGAAAATTATTAAAATGAAATTAACATAAATGGAAGCATGTTGGGAAAATAATTAGATTAAAAAAATAAAAAAATACAAATTAATGTAACAAAGTTAGCACCAAACAACAAGTCTCACAAATAATATAATAAATACAAAAGAGTATGTTAAATAAAGACTGGCCTGGCAGGTCTAATCTTCCACCTATCATAATTTTTATATTTTTTGGGCCTGCCAGACCAATAAATTAATCAACTGCTTCTTTTGGGCTTTTGGCCCTATATTTTCTTGTGATATACATTTAGTGTATATTCACTGATTTTGACTTTCAAAACCTGTGTTTCAGCTTCCCTTAACCCTGTAGACTGCTCCTTGGCTCCTTAAGCCTCATTTCTTCCTGTATATATTGTTATATATACATGATATACCAGTTTATATACACTAAATTTTTTGCTTTCAAGGCCTGTAATTAACTTATCTTGAAAATTTGGACTAACTCAAAGAGAGTTGGACCTCCATGACCCAACGAAGTGCAAATAATAGGAGAGGAGCCCATTAAGACTCCAAAATGAATTACATGTAATAAAACAAGTAAAATACATAAATAACTCAAACTACCTAGCATGAAGATATGTTAATGTGGATATAAGCATATGTACTACTACTCAATAAACTCAGGCAAGGAAAGGAAAACAAACAGTCAATGAAAGGGAGGGGCCAAACTTCATAGGGGGCAGCTAGAGGGTATACATACAACCATATCTAACTTAATTGAAGTTAAACTAACTTCTCTGCTTCAAGAGTTGTTGCTTTGAAATTAACAAACCACATACTGGGAAATCAAACAGAGGAAAATATAATACACTTCCGAATAACAAAATATAGGCTACTACTAGACTGATTAATCGCTTTACTCACGTAGTACCAGCTCTAAACAACACAACCACACCAATGTAACTTAAACAAGACGGCAAAGACAACATCTAAACCAAACAGGGTGTTAATATCATTCAAATAAACCTATTGTCTGTAACAAATAAGAGAATGACCAAATCCCCTCTTCATGAAAGATTTTACAGTACAAGAGGGGACTGCAGGCTTTTCAATCATCCTTATACAACTAATATCAACATTAATGTCGACATAACAGCCATCCAGAGACAGGAATGCTAAGGAGAGAACTAGATAGAGTTTCAGTCATCTAGAATCTATAATCGATAACCCAAAATAGGTGACAGGAGACTGTAAGCATAGACTTTAATAGACTCAAATTAGGAGCTGAAAGCTTTGTCGATATCATTTAAGCTAAACGAAACAGATGCCCATCTATATGCTTTATGAGATTGAATTAGTATTCACCAAACCTATATGAATGATACCCCAAGAAAACAAACAGACAGTGATATTTTGCAGCCAATGAAGGAACAAACAGCCACCATACTAGGTATCAAAAGCTTGACAGACGATTCATCAATAGCAAATATGGCTAGAAGAAGACTAAAATGAAATGATACACAACAACTCAAAACAACAAAGAAACCAGCCAGCAGCTAATCTAGATCAGTAGATAACTATTAAAAGCGAACACAACTAGCAGAAAACTAAATCAAGACGACATAATGAAAATTTCAGATCTTGACGAGTTTGAAAACATTATCTATGACCAAAAAACTCGAATTCTAAGTAAAACCAGTAGAAGCAAATAAACTATAATATGGTTTGAATATTATAGCATGTTTTTGAATAAAGCAGTGAACAAAGATGTTAACAACATTCTTAACAACTTAACAATGAACGAACAAGATGCTGATAACATTTAACCCAAACACAATCACCTCAGGATGTATTGACATGAATATCACTATTCACAACTGCAAGCAAACAGAACCATTTACAGAGAAGAATAGAAACTCGAACGGGGATATTACCTGTATCAGAGCAGCGAAGTTGTGACAATGAACCTTTTGGATGAATTCTTCACCACAACAAGATTCCTACGCGAATTCCTTGACTCCGAAACTCAGACGTTCTGATTTTGAATGCTTTGGGGATCGACAGACTTCCATTCTTTTCGAAAAAAATGAGGCTGCGAAACAAGACCCTTTCTTGGGTTTTGAATGCTTCTTTTGAAGTAGAAGTTGATTGTGGTTTGTTAGGGTTTTCAGATTATCAACCGGCTGCCCAAAATGATGCTTGAAAAAGGACATATATAGTCCCAAAATTAGGGCTTCAATAGGAGAAAAAATTTGTGGGCCATTTCGAGTTTCAATTTGAAAATAACTTCCTCATCCTTTTGGAATCATCCATGAGTCCATATCACAGCCATTGATTTCAATCGATGGTTGTGATATGCACCATGTTCTGATTCCAAAATGGACGAGGTACGAACGAGTGATGGGGAATAAGGGAGGGACACATATATACAGAGTTTGGAGAAGGAACGTTGGGATGGAATATTCTGGTTTGGCATTTTCTGGGTTCGGTTTGGGGATGAAGTTGAAGAAGAAATAGGGGTCGGGGAGAGAGAGTGTATTGTGATGGAAAAATGAAAGAGAAAAGGAGAACTAGGGACGAGATTTGGTCCAAAATGGATCAGTTAGTCCAAGGATAAGGAAATTAAAATTTGGCCAATTCAGTTGCAATTTCGACCAATTAAAAGCAATCAAATTGAATTCGATTGACTAATTTTGACTACACGGCGAATTAATACAAATTAACTTAAGAGCTTTTAATATTATCAATCTGAAATAATCAAATTAATTTCAAAATAATACTTCTTAAAATAAAGGCATTTATTTTTAAAATATTTTTTTGTATTTTAAAAACCAACTATTTCAAATTATCAAAATTAAAAATTTCATAACTAATTCGTATTGTGAAGGGTAAAAATTGGGTGTCAACAACATTAATCAGTTTAATTTAATCATACATATGTGGCAGATTATATATGATGTTGTATTATGCAATAAATTTTTGGTAATGCACTATCAGTTGAATTCAAACTTCTGATTAAGAATGTAAAAATACTTAGTACTGCTCACCCAAATTTTGTCTTTCACCACCCAACACCCAACAACTTTGACCCCAACCCTGACCATCTCACTCATGCCACTCGTGAACATTTACTTCCCTCACCATCCTATGCTTATATTATTTTGCTAGATTACATATAAATATTTTAGAAATTTTTTTATTTTATTTGTTTAATCATCAAACACTATAAAATAAGCAAGAACTTAGTTATTTTTAAAAAATATATATTTTCTTAAGAATTCTTTTCCATTAGGATATCATTCTTCCTGCCAAACACACACTCAACATTTACACTTTTATTGTGACGATGATGACATAAAATACATAACTAACACAAAAATGGGACAAGTGCACAACTTCCCGTGATTGAAGTTCGTGCACTTCGTCCACATCAATTATCAATATGTCGATATAACAATTAATCAAACAAACCTATTTAATATCCTTTTGATTGTTTATACACCTATGCTCAATTATACATGATTGAAACACATATTAAAATTAATTAAAATTTTAACTATATATATAATGCAAAAATAGAAAAAAAATTAACAAATATATATATTCTTTAACCTGAAAGTTATCTAATGTTAGGTATTGTGCGAAAAAAATAATAATTAAAAAAATATTATTTAAATAAAGCGACCGAAATAGGATACCCATCAAGTTTTCAAAGAATCCATGCCCGTGGAAGTGGAAATTGTTCAAAGCATAAAGGACTGATAAAGAGGCTCAATATACAAATGACAAAAGGAAAATATTTATCATTTATAATGATAATAATTTTTTTTGCTAAACACTTATAATATATATTACAGAAAATTATTTATAAAATATATATAATATAAGTTTTACAATACATTGTGTCAAGTTCTCATCAAATAAGCATAATATATTTTAAATCACTTATAATACAATTATAGTGCATTCATAATTTACTTTTAATATAAGTATAAATTTATCATAATATCACTGTATATTATTATACATGATAATAAAAAAAATTATTAAAATTAATAAATATTTATCAAAAAATACTTGTCCAAATAATTTTTCAATTAAACTCCACTACTTGCTGTGAATCCACCATCGATACATATGATTTGGCCTGTAATACAAGAAGCAGCAGGAAAGCAAAGAAAAGCTACTAATGCAGAGACTTCTTCGAGCTTTCCGGCCCGGCCCACAGGAGTCTTGTCAACAACACGGTTCATTTGGTCTTTATGTTTAGGATTTTTCTGCAATGACAAAAAAGGCTTATGTTAAAAAATATCCACGTTATTTAAAAAAAAATCTAAATAAAATTAAGAAAAAAATTCACAAAATTAAGATTTTTTTTCTTAATTTTATTTAGAAATAAATTCTAAATAAGAAAAAAAATTCTAAAATTTAAGAATTTATTTAGAAACAACAACATACCCAGTGAAATTCCACAAGTGGGGTCTGGGGAGGGTAGAATGTACGCAGACCTTACCACTACCGAAGTAGAAAGACTATTTCCTTGTGCAATCCCACAAGTGGGGTTTGGGGAGGGTAGAATGTACGCAGACCTTACCACTACCTCATAGAAGTAGAAAGACTATTTCCTGGGAACCCTCATCTCAAAACCCATAAGCAGAACGGACTAGATATGATCAAAAGTAAAAGACAGCACATGACAATTTGAGCCAAACTTTTAACGGATGACATAAATGAACCTTTTATTAAAGTTTGATGACATATTTGAACTTTTTCCCTAAAAAAAAATAATTATTTGGTGTATAGTAATATAAATTCGATGTATATTTAATATATAATCAAGTTATTTGAGTATACATAATGTATATTCTATGTATAACTTATGTATAATTAAGTAATTAGTTGTATACTTTTGGCAAGTTTTTAATGATTTAACTATTTGTATTTCAAAAAAAAATAAAAAATAATAATATAATTATATTTATCATAAACTAATTAGTTAATTTTATATATTTTTGAAATTACATTATTTAAAAAATAAGGAAATGGACACAAAAATCTTTTATTTGAGTATAACAGCTAAATGCTTCAATTATACTCAAGTTAAAGTCAATCATATGAACTTCATTAATTATATATTTTTATTTTAAATTTAATCTGGTGATATTTTATGATTGGACAAGAGGAGGTTGTTCGAATGATAAGCAATTTTCACGTTCAATCATAAGGTTATACGTTCGAGTTACTAAAAAGCAAAAATAATGAGAATACTTAGAACGAGAAAAAAATATTTTATAATTAACAAATTCATAAATATACAACAATCTTAAAAGTGACAAAATTCCTCAAGAAATTCTTCATAAATCACGAGGAATACTTACTTGTGAGATACTGAAGCAAGTGTTTTTCAACAGTAAATATGTAAGAATTTTGGTTGGAAAATGGATAAATAGAAAATTAAAATATAATAAAGGAAATTTTATTAATATACCTTCATTGCATTCTCGACGAGTGGGGTAACAATGATTCCTGGAGCAACTGAATTGACCCGAATGTTGTCCTTGGCCCATTCACATGCCAAGTTCTTTGTCATTTGATTCATGGCACCTATATAATTAGTAGTAAAATAAATAAATTATTTTTCACCAAATATTTTTTTAAAAAAAAAGATCAACAAACTCAACAAAAATATTCTTAGTGTAATTTTATAAAGTAGAATCTAAAGAGGATAAAATAAATGCAGATATTGGACTGTCTTTAACCGCACGTTATTTAATCCTCCATTTTCTATATTTAAAGAGTAAATTGCTCTCTAGCCTTTATTTATAGATCCTGAATTAATAATTTTCTACTTTAATTTACTTATTTTGTTAGAAAAATTATCACTTTAAATATGTAATTTAAAATTATTATAATATTATTTATATTATATAAGGACATTAATTAAGTCTTTAATATTTTTAATTATTTTCTAATGTTATATAACATCTAAAAATATACCATTTTCATTCAAAACTAATAATTTTTCCAACTAAAAAATATACTATCGAGAAGATTGTGATCTTAATACAACAGTTCAAGACTTTTTGGAAGCTCCACCTCCGATGACAAAAAATGGTGGTAGATGAAAATCTCTAATTTGAATAAGATTTTAGCTAGACATAAAAAAAATTAAGGATAAGAATACTCATTTTGAACTCCATTATGCATTAGTATAGCATTTATGGGAGCAACGTAATAATCTTGAAAATTGATTATTTATGCAGATATTTGAAAAAATTATGATGATATAATATTTATTATGTACAGTAATTTCATCAATGATTTCACTTTTATTGAAAACACTAATATGTATAATATATAATATTTTACTTGTAACTTATGTTATTTGGAATAAAATATAATTTTATATTAAATAAAGAATTTGAAAAGAATAAAATATTATATTACATGAAAATTATATAGAGTGATTATTTGAATTAAAAAGAAAGAAATAATTTATATCATGAAATATGAAAATAAAAATAAAATAGAAATAACAACATTATATTGAGGAGAGAGAAAAACGATTCATTTTTAGAGAGCAAAATATAGAATTGAATTGAGTTGGTTCTCTTCAAATACTTTTTATTCTTTATATTTGAAGAGTAAAAAAGAGAATGAATTGGAAATGTCCTTACTCCTACTATAGGGGTAAATATGTTATTTTCGATAGACCCTTAACTCAGAAAAAGAATAGTACAAAGTAATACAAAGAAAGAAATAATGAAATTATGAAAATAAAAAAATTAAAACAAATAATACAAACAACCTAACAATTCATTTTAAACAATAGTCACTACGAAATAAAACGACAATCAAAATACAAAATACTAATTCATTCACATTAACCAATGAATTTGTATAGGTCTAACTTTTGGTGATACCATAATAAATTCCAACATAATTTAAACCAAAAACCTAATATGCATGTGAATATATAAATATATAAAAAAAAAATCAATTTTAAATTTCGAATTTACCTCAGAGCACAAAAGTGTTACCTTTGGAAGCAGAGTAAAGAGACACAGAAGGAAATGCTAAAAATCCAGCAATAGAAGAAACAAAAATAATATTTCCATTTTGAGAAGCCTTCAATAAAGGATAAGCAATTTGAGATAAATGATAAGCTGCTTCAAAATTAGTTCCCATGATTATATTATAATCTTCTTTTGTGAAATCTTTAGCTTCTTTTTGTATCACCACCCCTGCATTATTTACCTAATTAATCATAAAAAAAAGTTATACATCATATATACATACGTATTACGTGTTACAATAATATTTTTATATTATCAAATTATTTTAAAATCACAAAAGATAATAATTAGTCTTACCAGAATATTAAGCTTTCCGTCAAATAAATTTTTAACGGTCTCCATAAGCTTTTCACGTTCAGTAGGTGATAATAAGTCACAAACAGAACCTTCTACTTTAAGTCCTTTTTTTCTCCAAGTTTCAAGGCATTCTTGAAGTTCTTTTTCATTACGTGAACATGTATATACTCTTGCTCCAAAATTTGCTAATTCTTCCACTATAGCATACTTAAAAATAATTATAAATCATGATAACGATAAATTAAACATCAAAAAAGAGAGAGAGAAGAATCATATACTTAATAAATATACTCCATCAATTCTTTTGATCCTTGTTAGTTGTCATAATTTCTCATAAAGCTCTCAGTCCTTCCGGTCTTTTTTAGTTATCATAATTTTTAGATGTATTTTTAAAAATTATATTGATATAAAAACTGCAGTTTATAGTACTTTTTGTATAGCTTTAGAATATCTAAATTTTAAAAAATATTAAATTACTATAATCAGATTTAGATTTTGGAAATTAATCAAATTAATTTTCAAAATGCTCAATATTACAACTAAAAATGAACGAAAGGAGTAATATTTTGATTTAAATTGGTCAATCGGTCTATGTATGAAAAATTAATATAGAGTAAATAACAACGGACAAAATTACATAGCCAAACACTAAAAAATTCATGTTAATCCCAATTTTGTATTAAATTACCGATTAATTATAAAAAAAAATTGAATTATCTATGAACTTTTTAGCTATAAACTAGCTAGGGATTATCTATAAGTTATGTAGCTAATCTCAATTTTTTTTATTTAAGAAAAAAAAAACTCACCCTATGCCTTTGGAGCCACCAGTGACAAGGGCAGTGGTGCCTTTGAGACTCCATTTTTCTCTAATTTTTTCCTCCTTGTCTCTCAATTCTGCCATTTTTATATTTTTTTGTTATTTTTGAAAACAATATTATTGTGAAATAGCTTAAAAGTTAGGTTTTTAAGGTTTGGGGTCACTTTGTCAAATATATAGGAAGAGAAAATGGTTTCATGGTGTGTGGATGGTTCGCATTGATTTGTATGTTTACCTCAAATTCAATGAATAGGTAAGGAGATAAAATCTATCCACAAATTCATGATCTAATAATTTGTTTTGATCTATACAGATGGATGACTCACTTATATTATAATTTACTGATACATTCAATTCAGTTTATTTAAAATTTGATAATTTTATAAAAATTGTATAAATTAAGAGTTAATTATTTACTATCCTTATTCTTTTTTAAAAAGATCTTTGAGGACATCACTCAACACTTTGATATATTGTGTTTCGATTTCGATTACATCACTCGACGCTAAACTGCGTTTCAATTTTACATACATCACTGAATGCCCCGATATATTACTTTTGTTGGTACAATACACACCAGTCCGAAAACATCCCAATACATTGCTTCGCACTACATTGCATTTTTTTATACAAGCACACATGTTCCGTTACACTGCATAAGAATATTGTAAACGAGAATAGGGGAGAGTATGAATTATTTATGTATTTTTTTCAAATAATAGAAAATTTTAAAAGTATGATAAAATAAATTATATCTTTAGGTAATTTTTTTTTTAATTTTGATTGATATATAATCCAAATTGATTCACAAAATTTTCTGTCTAAACATTTTTTAATACATATCTTTTTATTTCGCGTGTTAATTTATTTCAGTTCAATTCATTTAAATACTTTTTCTTTAGCTTTTTAAGTGAGCCCAAATATAGCACAATTTAAATCAAGGTATTTTACACAAATTCCATACTTTTAGAGCTAATTTCAACTGATACCAATTTTTTTTAAAATTATAAAAAATCTCTTCTTTTTTATAATGAAAACGAAACCAGTGATACATTTCGAAAAGATAGTTCAAAAATCCCTTCTTTTTGATACAAAAACGAAACCAATGATACATGTCGAAAAAGTAGAAGCATTAAGAGATTTTAATTATAATGCATGGAGAAGTAAGGGTTGTAATTTGTATCAATAAATGTTGCAGTTTTATATTATTTCAGGGATTTTTATAATTTTTTAAAAGAGATGGACTATATGAAATTATGTAAACATAATTTGTGTATTTCTGTAAATTTTTAGTTACAAGGCCTTAATTTAAAGGTGTCAAAATGAGCTCAAATACAGTTAACTCACTCAATCCATCCAAAATTTTATGGGTTGACTTTAAGATAATTTTATTTGGATTTAATCTCAATCCATTCAAGCCTTAATTCATTTTAAAAGAATCTTCAATTTCTAAGACTCTTTGCTTGCATTGATGTAATGTATGTTTTCTATCTACTTTATATTTTCTATCATTTATCTATCTATTTGTAACTTTTTATTTTGTTTTTGTGAGTTGAAGTTTAAGATTGCGTAAGTCATGACCCAACTTGAATTTTAGCCCATTTGAAATCAACCCTTTTGAGCTCATAGTAAATTTGGGCAGGTCATAATCCACCCCAATTTCTAATTCAACTCATTTTAACATTCTCAATTTCAACCCAATCGACCCATTTGACACCCCTAATACTATTCATAACCAAAATACTTCAGTTTAATTAAAATAAAATCTGGTCGAAAGAACATAAAAGTAAACTCATATGTAAAGTATTATTAATTACTTTTTCTATATCTATTTCAATGTATGACTTTTTTTTTGGTCCTTTGCAATATATATATATATATATATATATATATATATATATATATATATATATATATATATATATATATTAACAATCTAATTTTGAAATATCAATTTTACTCTTAACAATATAATTTATAACCTTACAATTGTCTTCAAGCCAAACAGCCCCCTACATTATTACTTGTATATCCCTTTTGTGGACTTTATTTAACTCACTTTTTAGTATTCTAGTTTGGTAGGTAAAATAGATCAATTCAGGATGTGTCATCAACTCATGTTTGTTATAAATCTTGAAAAACAATTTGGAAATAAACAATTAATATTAAAAAATAAATATTTACATTTAATATGCTAAAATTGGCCAGTAAAAATGAGCAAAGGAAAAAGGTGCTATCTACATTGCTCATTTGAGATGCTAAAAATTTAGTTTACCCAAATTTTACAAAATTTTGGGTAGCTAAGGGTTGAGAAAAAATGCTTTCTATAATTAATGTTAATTGTGTAAAACATAAAATAAATTCTTTCATTTATGTATACATCAAAAGATTATATAAGGATAAAATTTTTTTTTTCATTTCGTGGATTTGTAGGTTGAATTCTTAAGTATTTCATTTTATCTGTTGAGTCTTGGATAAATTTGTGTTGATGAAAAGTACCTAATAAGATTAATCGAGCTACACACGATCTGACTCGAACACTATAATTATATTAAAAAAATATATATGTAGAGAACTAAAATCCATGCTTTTTAAACTAAATGGTCCTAAATAATAAAACTAGGACAGGGCCTCATGATGAGCTTTTGAATGCAAATATTCCTTGTTTTGATGATTGAATTTTGGAGTGACCTTAAAGATTCATGCCAAAACCAAGTTGGTCCAATCCCTTAAGGATTTGTATTCAAGATGTGCCAACGGAAGTCGCAATCAAACGAGCCACCAGGTTTGTGAATAAGGCAAAGTTCCTGAATTTCGTGGCCTGGTGAATCACTGATTAAAGAGTAAACTTCAAACTAACAGACCAAAAGGACTTGCACTTGATCGACAACATATTGCTATCTCTGAATTTGTAGTTTCTCAAAGAAGAGAAACAAAATCAGGCAGGGATGAGCCTACCAGCAATCAACCGCGCCACAAGGCTTGAGAATAAGGCGAAATTCCTCTTTGATTCACTGATCAAAGAGCAGATTTTAACCTAACAGTCAATCCATGCTACTCTATATAATGAGGAATTCAAAAGCTCCTAAACTAATCTAAACCTGTCACATTGTGGAACACCATGGTACCCCTTTAACCGGAATACTAAAGAAAAGTACCAACTTGCCAATCAAGTGAGGCTCAGATTGAAGAGTTTTGGTGCATCAAAAGCATCTACTATATCCATCCCAGGTAAATCTACCAGCAGTTGGCTAGCTACGAAATAGTTTTATCAGTTGGCAAAGCTACTACCTACGTGGTTGATTATGCAACAAGAGTTGAGTTATATGTGACATCAAAATGAGCGAAGCTTAGAAGGGGGATAAATTAAAGAGCTAAGCGTGAGTTCAGCCATCATCCTCGTCATCCTCATCTTCCTCATCACCGTCATTACCCTGATCAAGAGTAACAAATGATTAGTTCAAAAGCTCATTATATAAGATGTTATAACCAAACTTCAACTGCCCGCGCATTTTCAAACTAGAGCATATATAATAGCAATTACAAGCATGTATGAGATAGGCATTTAGGTAATTCATTTTCAATCTCAGATATATAATTTGCAGAAAGCCTTCAAGGCTGGTTTTGCACATATTACACATAATTATAGATGTATATCACTGATTTGACTGTCATCTGTATCATATAACTCCTTTGTGCAGAATACACACATGACATGAGTGGCAACTTTAGGAAGTAATGAGCCGGTTTTACATAAGGTAAAGTCATCTTTCTTAAGGAGAAGTTATACAAATAAACAATTAGGTATTGCATATGCAATTTCGTAGCTTTGAGCCTTTTGACTTCTATGGAAGCTTGGACCACATGTATGGTACTCCAAGACATTTTTGTCCCAAGTTAACCTGAAATCCCCTCCTTTACTACTTGTGACAACATTCTAGTTGTGAAAGAATGAATACGCGTGTTCGAGAATAATGTCAATTCTTGTCCCGGAAGCATAAGGCTATAAACAACATTTGAAAAGTGTAGATTTCTTCCCCACTTAAGCTGAAAAAACGCGTAGATTTCTTCCCCTAATGCCTCAGCTTGCCCTCTTTTTACCTGTTGCTTATGTCCCACCGCTTTTTTTGGTATGTGCCTATTTTTCTTCTAAGGCTTTAATTAATTGTCAGATTGGACGGTACTATGACCATCAATTACCAAAGAAATCCAAGACACAGCTGAATTCACCGCAGCGCATCAGTTCTATATATCATTACTAAAGTTGTGTGGTTGCTGAATTCACCGCAGTGCATCAGTTCTATATATAATTACTTTGTGTGGTTCTGGCTGTAGCATCTTGAAGGAAATGGCTATAATTGGAGTCAAAACACGAGAGTAGTTGTGAAAATCCAAGGCCTAATAAGCTCAGATCCAAATTGGCTAAACCAAACACTAATATATTCAAAGATAATTATGCATATCTGTGCGTTTGTTTCATGGCATTTGCACCATCCATTTAATTGAAAAAAGGTTTCTACTTTTAACAAGGAACAGTGAGATAGGAACGGACCAAAATACAGCAACAACATCATAGTACAGTTAACCATAAAATAGTCAGAAGATCCAACAGGTTAGTCAGAAAATCTTAGCACAAAATCAGAAGGTACACATCAAGCAATTTTAAAAAAAAAGATGGTCTAATCTCATCAATATTTACCTCTTCATCTTCATCATCCTCCTCTCCATCGGAATCTTCTTCATCAGCTTCCTACAAGCAAAGCACAAATTTCTCTTAGCTTAAAGAAGGGAAGAAGAAAGGATAACACATCAGATAACATTGAAAGAAAAGGTAAAATGTCACTACATTGTTAAAATATTTCAGTGGATTAGGCCATAAGTCCTCCTTAATTATCTCTCCCACCTGCAGTCACAGGGAAAGATAAATTATATCTGAAAGAAACTGGACTTTTTACAAGCTTAAGTTTGTTGCACTATACAATGTATTCAGTTTCTGGCAAGGACATCAGAGAAAGGACAAAAGAAGAATTAATCTCATCAATCAATTGCTTGCATAAGTTGCCATATAATTATGAACTCATCAAATGATTAGCAATCAATGCAACGAAATAAATAGTTTCAAGAAGCCAGATACAACAGTTACCTCATCACTAAGCCCATCCGCGATATCCTTAAGCTGAGTCTCAGAAAACCAACTAAAAAAGCTGCATCCATCAGCATATGGTTACTATATAATATACGGTTACAGAATGATGTCGGATACTTCTTCTCACCATATTAATACAAATTAGACAAGTGTTAATGTCTTAGAAATTTTACCAAGCTATGTATGGAACAGTTATCAGTACATAAGATCTTCCTTGGTCCAGATATTTATTTTCCTTCCAAATCTTTTCTTGAATAATCTTTGTAACAGATTCAGACTTTGTGGTCAAAAATCAGGGAGCTTGCAACCTCAAAACATGGAATTAGCAAGCCCAGAAGGTCAATTAAATTCTCGAGAAAGTGAGTGACAAGTACCTTTCCTCAGATGGTGGCCGCTTGTTTCCTTTCATCTCAGTATTACCGCCATAAGCCGCACCCTTCAAATTACAGTTATTCATCATGTTTCCATGGAAAAGGGGTCTCAATGAAGAAGAGAAGGAGACTTGTAACACTTAACAAGTTACACAAGGGTAGCCATTACCATGCCTTCCTTCCACTTAATGGCCGTACCAGTTATCTTTGTGGATCCTTCATCAAGGAACGTATATGTCTTGACTAGTTTTGTGTCTTCAAAATAAGGATTTGGCTTGAATATCTGCGGGTTGAAAGAAAAAAATAGAAAGTCAGCAGCAAATTGTTCCAAACTATGTGAGATGATGTGAGCTGTTGATGCATATTTAGTACAACCTTCCAGTAGAGAGGAGTGTTTTCAAAAACATAGAACTTACAAAAGTAAGGGAATAACCAGATGTCACATCTTTGAAATCCTCCACATCAAGAGAATCTAAGTACTTGAAGATCTAAATCAAAGAAAGAAGATTGTTAAGAAAAGAAGATACCATCGTCACATAATATATCTAGGAACAACTTAAACAACAGGCACTCTACTAAGGCTATATCACAAAACATTTAATATGCTCCTAACGAAGGCCTCTAATTAATTGAAGTTGAATAACATGTCAAACCTTCTGATCTTCCACATTCAAAAGCTCACCAAGGACAGGGTGACTTAAGAACTGCATAGACAAAAGTAATTTACAGATAAAAATGTCATATTGCTCAGGTTTCCACCACAGTGATGCTAATTGAAATCCAGAAAGATATTGACTGGACTTACAGCAGTCACCCAAAAGTCAGGAATTGATTTGATGATCTCATTTCTTTTCTCGTAAACAGGCCTCCTTATCTCATTATACTTCTGCTCAATTTCTAAAACCTCATCACTAGCTTGTTCATTAACCTGTACAATGCAAATCAAGAATGGATGGTCATGATATGATGCAATTAACAGCATTTACTCGCCAAATTCAGATGCAATTAATCCTATCAATTTATAGGTACTTGAACCAGTTTCGTTGAGCCAGTAACCTTTTTATACTATTACTATGAACTAAATTGTTACCCCTGAGGTCCAGACCCATTTAGCGTGACCAGATGTGACAGTTTATTATGGTTAGTAGGTGTTTTCCAGCTAGGCCACCTTATGGACATGATAACACATCTTGCAGTGATCCATAAAGCATAAAAATATGTACTTGCCAAAAAGAGATGTGTATATGTATTAATATTAGTTTGCCACATGTCAATAAGTCAATAACACAAGCATTGGGTACTTCCAAAAGAACTTTTTCACTGAAAGGTTAGGAGCAAAAACAACAGCCAAATGCTCGAATATAACATGTAAATTACAACATAAACAACTATTATGCTTCATTGCCAAGAAATTGGGGTCAGCTTTATGAATCATCAATGTCCATATAATCGCTCCATTTGAGCTCATATCAGCCCAATGTTATATAAATTAGAATTACACATAAAAAATAAGCAAACAATAGAAGTTCTCTAAATTCATCTACTGACATATAAATCTTTGACAGAACTAAGCCACTCGTAAAAAACATTGGAGTTAAAGAAAACATACAAAATAATAAACCAGAAAAGATCTCATTAAATACACCAAAAAAAGATCTCATTAAATACACTAACAATCTCAATTTGCAATAATATGCCCCAAAGTTGGGCACGTGTTAAATGGATCATAGAATAGGGCGGAGTCAAAGTCCGCTAATATTTCCGACACACTGAAACAAAATCTTATATGATTTTAGTTTAGAATTGCAATGTTTAACAAGCTCTGTCAATTAATTACGTCTCAATCCTAAATTTGAACTAATTGCTCTTAAGAATTATGTAAATGTCCAATAGGAAAATGAAGCATAACTGCTAGCCTTCAGGGATTTCTAAATTACCCCAAATAAAAGGGGGAAATGAAACATAACATTCATCAATTACTAACAATCAAGTCCATATTCTCTAAACTGAACTGATTCAGATAGAAAAGAATCAGAACACCCATCAGTTATTAACAAATCATAGTTCATTACATGATTTATTACAATCATAAGTCTCCACACTTTTCTTGTAGATTTCTTCCAAACACTACACCTTTCTTTTCTGTATCAAAGTATGTTACGACATGATTTATTACAATCAAAGTCTTCACACTTTTGGTATAGCTTTTTTCCAAACACTACGCCTTTCTTTTCCGTATCAAAGTAGGTTACGACTTGAAGCGAAGGTCTGACCACAGTAATTGGCACAAACAAATTGGTCTGGCTAATCGTTAACAAGTCGAACTTGCTCACTTTTAACACCTTTCATTCACTAAACAGATTCCCTCCTCTCTGAAAAGTCATCACTTTCTATTTTGTTTTCATATAAAGACTTATTGTGCGATTCATCTATCCGTGATCCAACATTAAATGCTTATTCCGAAGTCACTTAATACTTTGTAATGGTTTCCAGAAATCCAAACAACTCAAATTTAATATAGAAAGTTTCATTCAAACTCTAAGACGATAAAGTGCACTGTAAATTAGAGGATCCACTTTAACTATGGCCGACATTGGATTAGGTGAAAATTGCAGTTAGAAAGTCACAATGAGTGCTAGCTAACATATTTCTATGAGATGAGGGGATTATGTGTTATTGAAGAGGAAACAAGAATATTTGGTAAGGAATAAAAGAATAAATGAGGCAAGACAGATTTAGGGGAGATATAAATACATAGAGAATCAGATAGTGTAAGTAACAAATTGGTTGAGGGTATGGATTGTGGTCTCTTTATGTGGTCTAGGGCAAAATTATCTCAAGAGCTTGCTATTGGGTTGAGTTAGGGCCAAGGTCCATCTTCTGAACTGATAGTACTCTCTAATAAGCGGCTCACAATTTATTATTACTCCTTTTTTTAAACTACCGCCATGAATACTGACACGTCATAATAAAATCAGGAGAGCTAGCAGCAGATATTATGTGCCTTAATGTTTTGGAAAGGATCCCCTTTTTCTGTTGAAGTGTATTAAAAGCTAGCCATATCGAAAGGCTTCCATTTGGTTAAAAAACACAGCTTCAAAGATCTAGAACTAAACGTCCATGCTTCTTTTGTTCTATTTTATCCCTCACGTCACCTTAAGAAGTTACAAGTGTACCCTAGCAATAAAACGCTTCTTGTCTTCTCCCTTTGTCGCATACACAATTTATTTTCGACGCTACGAAAACACAAAAGGACAATTTTTCAACTAATAATTTCCAGTTACAGAGGAATTTAACAAATACTCCCTCTGTCCCAAAATAAGTGTCGCTTATCCCTTAGAGAGAGCAAATTGACTATTTTCAACGCTATATTGGATTAGAACAAACTCAATATCCTAATATTAAAATTTAGATATCAAAAAACTATATAAAAAGTACTATATAAGTTGCCATTCTTCTCATGTCAATAAGATCAATAACACATTTTAAAATATTGACCAAAGTTTACATGGTCTGTATCTCGAGAAGCAAAACAAAACAGACAATTTGGGAAAAAGGGAGTAAAAAACTTCAAATTTTCTCTTGTTTTTGTTGGTAACCATGGTGTCCGAGCCATCTTCCGCATCTCAACCAATTCCAAGGGGTATCTGCTACTGTTCTTGTTTTTCTTTTCTCTATTACTTTTAACATGATTTCTCCACCAATGTGTTTTCTTTTCATTACCTACTTAGAACTATTTTACTTTAGCAGAGGGCTTACAGAAAGAACATCTCCGTTCACAAGTCCCCCCGCTTGTGGGATTACACTAGGTATGTTGTACTGAGTAATCCTGTCCACCAACAAACTTCACATTTTCTCCTTTCTTAACCCTAAATCTTTCCGTTCTGATCGTAAATGCCAACAAGGAATTATCGTAATGCAGCACACAAAGGGAAGGGGGGGAAAAAAGAAGCAATCAATTGATCAATTAATCAAGAGGCAAACTTGTTCTTTCTGGACAGAAACCTAAAAACAAAATCTTTTCTTTCTCTTAAACAAGTGAAGGCATTAAAAACACTAAATCCTCTTCAACAATTCCAACAATGCAGAAGCATATAAAATCAGAAAGGGGAAATTTTTAAAACTAAATTCCACAATCAAAGACTAATGGGGAAATCTCCAAAACAAAAGAAATTACAACATGCATTACAAAAAGAGATAAAGATTATACCTTTTCCAGTTCATCTTGAACTTCCTGAAGTTTCTCGATGGAATTAACAAGATCAGTGTCAATTTGATCAGTGTTTCCCTCAACTGCTGTCTTCAATTTCTTGGCATGGTCAACCACCATTTTTTCAGAAACCCTAGAAGAGGTGGTCTGCTAAAACCCTAACAAGAAGAAGAAGCGTGATTTTCTGTGTTTTCTCCAATCAATGTGTATTTCTAAACATACCAAAGATGATTTTCTTTTCTTTTGTCTATTAACATTCTCGTATGTTTAACTCCACCTGTTTAATGTGTGACTGCCACGTCATAATATTTACAAATTAAGACACCCTTCTTCCAAGTACCAACATATCCCATGAAATCCGTAGGCGTCCCATGCGTCATTATTGGAACAATAGTACTAGTTTTTTGGTATTCTTAAATTGAATTTCCGATTTCTTAATAAAGAAATGTTCACTTTTATTGTCTTACGAAATTACAAAGCTTTGGCCGGGCCAATAGGTTTTTGATACTTGGTACATACAGCGACAAAAAAGAAAAAATAATGAATTTAAAGAAATGAGTCTAAACTTGGTTTTATATTTAAAGTTATTTGTTCATTCTGTTTTGGGCTTGCTAAGGTTGTAGTTGGGTTGTCCATGAATTTTTTTTAATTGGATCAAGTATTCTTTTCCTGTTTAAATGGTCACTGCCGTGCAAGTTTCTGCAATTCCTTTTTCAGTGAGGATAGTATCATATTACTAAACAACACGCAAATCTTTAAAGATAACTCACCATTTTCATATAGATATCACAATCTAATGAACCATACAAGTATGCCGTTGCAACGTCCATAAAACGCACGTCTAAATTTTCTTGGACTACCCAAGTTATAAGGAAACGAAAAGTAATTGTATCCATCACAGGTGAATACGTTTCATCATAATCTATCCCAGGTCTCTGAGAGAATCCTTGGGCTACGAGTCGGGCTTTATACCTTACGACTTCATTTTTCTTGTTTCGTTTTTGAACAAAGACCCATTTGAATCCAACGGGGCATTACATTGTCAGGAGTTTTAATAATGGGTCCAAAAACTTTATGTTTGGAAGGGAAGTCAATTCAGCCTGGATTGCTTCCTCCCATTTAGGCCAACCTTGCCTTTAACGACATTCGGTTAAAGACCTAGGTTTCTAATCATCATTCATAATTTTATGAGCAACTGATAGAGCAAATGCATCATCGATGATTATCTCATTCCGATCCCAAATTTCATTACAATAGCTCAT
>DF357888.1:39034-49106 GCA_000787875.1 Solanum virginianum | reverse complement strand
ACCTTTCTATTTATAGTGTATGTGAGCACTTTATTCTTCATCTTTTAACAATGTGGGATATTGAAATACTTCACAAGGCTTTGACACTCCTTTACTTTTCTTCTTTCTTCAAATCTTCTTTTCCATGATATTGAAATACTTCACAAGGCTTTGACACTCCTTTACTTTTCTTCTTTCTTCGAATCTTCTTTTCCATGTGGGATGTTGTGAAATCCACATTTCCATAACATTTTTGTATTTTTAATGTGTAAAAATGAATAACTTTTTTTAAAAAAATTATAACGATTTAAAAGTAATGTAAATGACTTTAAATGTCAATTTTCCTCTTATCATGTTGAATACACTTTTTATTACTGATAAAATCTTCACAATTGTAAAGATGTGTCCCCGATGTTAAAACTGTTATTTTTGCATATGATTCTTGGTATGATACATGTGTTACATTGATCTAGCCTAATTGCCAATGAAATGAGTAAAAATTATAGAATACATTTTTTTTTAGTTTGTTAAAAAGGGACATAGTTTATATTTAGAAATAATTTTATTTTGTACTTTCGTTTTATGTTTTAATGAGAAGATTTATTAGCCACAATTTTTTTTATAATTTATTTTAGATCAGAAGTTCAACAAAAATCTTTTTAAAACCTTGTATTCTATCAAACATTCTTATATAGTGTGTGACAATCCGATCTTCGATTTTTAAAACTTCACAATTGTATTTTGAATTGAGTTTAGAACACATATATAAGTTAATAATACCATTTGTGACTTGCAAGAATGGTTTCGGAAGGAGATGTGAAAGTTTAAAGTGATTTTCGTACAAATTAAAATTTAGAAATTCAAAGCGCAGCCTGATGCGTTAAAATGTCCATTATGTGAGATTTGGGAAAGCATCGATCACAAAGCTCTATTTTATGTTGTCTTACTTTGCATTTTATGAGAGACTGTTTTCAAGATTTGAACCTGTAACCTCCTAATCACATGACAATAACTTTACCAGTTACTCAAAGGCAACTTAAAAATCTAAAAACTATTATATATGGTGCAGCTGTTACACCTTTGTCCCAAATGCGAAAGTTTGTAATTTTACTATGCTCCACAAATGCGAAGTTTTGGTTATTGTCGGTGAAAATTATAAATAACAATCAAAAGTAAAATGAGAAATATAAAAAATTTTCATGCTGAAGCGTGAATATTTCATTTTTTTTAAGGATATTCAAGCCCATTGCAGTAAAAGTTTTCATCGGTCTAGTAGTAATCTTCTTAACTTGTCTCCACCAGTATCAATGGTCTAATCACAAAGTATAACTCAATAAACTGTGAACAAAAGTTGAGCTCTAAACTCCACAAACAGAACATCTCCCTTTTATGCGCTCAATATTTTCTTGTATATTCAGAACAAAAGAAGAGCATCACTATCTTTATATGAAGAATTCTTCCTTGCTATGAATAGGAAGATAATGGGATGATAAATAACAATAATATATCCAGTAAAATTTCATAAATGAGGTTTGAAGAGGATAAAATGTATGCAAAACTTAAACATTAATATTAAAATGCTCATAAATCAACAGTCATAAATACATTGCTTGCAAAAGCAAAGCAATGTCCATTTCAATTGCATAAGCAAACAAACTTGAAGCATAAATTGAATAGTTTCCAATTGTAAACCCAGTTATATATATGTTATTATTTTTTGGATAAAAAAAGAGCTTATGGGGGAATTCATGATTGGATTGTTTTCATTGAGATAGTGATTTTACAACACCTTTGTTGTTGTACTTAATTTTAATTTGATTTTAATTTTTTTTAAAGAATTATTATATTCAAGAGACTTTAATGAGAGATTTTATCTCTATTTTTTAGTTAAGAAATTTGTGATTAATTAAGTCAAAATTTGAAACTTGATTGTAGCATTGAATTCATAAAATTATGGGTAATTTATCCATTTAATTTATTTCAGAGATTTGCCGGATGATAGACTTTTATGAAAGAAAAGAGAAGTGACCAATTCAAAGAAATGAGCCTATAAAGAAAAAAAAATGTATGAGAAGGAAAAATTAAGAAAGAGAAAGAAAAAGAAAGGAGAAAAAGTTTCATAAATTTAATGAAGAAAAAAAAAAACCTATAATGAGAACTGGGGAAGGAGAAGAAGAAAAAGGAAAACTTAAATCGAAAAAGAAAAAAAAGTTATTAAATAAATTTACTAAAAAGTGTTATATTTTTTAAAATTTCATACTCTTCAGGAAAGTGATATCTACTCTCGATCTCTATGTCAAAGTGTCTCAAAATGGTCCAATAAATGAACTTCAAATTATCTCGTAGAAAATATTTTTAAAAAAATAAAACAAACATATTCATGCTTGTTATTCCATCAAAAGTTGCATATATTTAATCACTATATTAAGAACCAAAATAAAAATTCACAAATAATTAATGTGCAAAATTGCTCCTATCTCTAACCTAGTCAATGGTGAACTGCTAAAGTGAGTCCATTAATTGTTGCATGCATGTTGTTTACTTGAACTATTTTCAGATTAAGAGTAGTAACTAAACTTTAACATAAAAATAGCGTCTAATACTTGTTAATCATTTTTTTAATCTTTGAAAAGTTAGTAACCATCTAAAATTGTAAATGACCGACAAAATCAATTCTTCTGTTTCAAAAAAGCTTTCTTGATATCTTATAATACACGTAACTATAAGAAAATGGATGGTTGTAATTAGAACTATTAAATTAGAGAAAAAGAATGATTGAAAAAAAAGAAATTTTCATAAATAGCGTAGGTTTGAAACTTAATATGATCATATATTTATATTTTACATAATTTTACGGCATAACCTTGGCTATGTGACCTAGAGAGGAGGAGAGAAGCGAGTAAGATCAAGAGAGGGAGGAGAGAGATGAATTATATATGTATATGTCAGATAACTGTATATGTGTAACTAATATATATATGTACTTGTATATCTGGCAAGCGAGATTAGGAGAGAGAAGAGAGAAGCGAGTGAGATCGATAGAGGAGGAGAGAGGCGAGCGAGAGAGGGCAAAGAGTGGAGAGAGGCGAATTGTATATTTATATCTGTCAAATTGAGTAGGTATATACGTCAAAATAATTGTATATATGCAACTAGTATACATATGTAATTATATATCTGACAAGAAATTACACTGAGAGAGAGAGAGGTGGGAGAGAGGAGAGAGAAAATAACAATAAAATCTTAGTTATAGCTATAAATTGTAATTTTTTAAAATTATAGTTGTATAATGTAAATAAATATCATATGTTTGCTTAATTATTTATTTTTTTTTTTTAGAAGAGAGTGGGATTTTAGTGTGTTGTCGTGACACAAAAATGTTGGTGAGGGGTTTGTAGGGGTCCTAAAACCTGTTTGGGACATGTGACTAGGATAGACAAAAACATAAAAATATTGAATTTGTTTGGAAATAAATCTTTCACCTAAATAACATAAGTAGTACACCACTTAATTATCATGTCGTTCATGGAGGACGAAATTGCATGTGACATGAAGCCTACTTACTAGTGCCATCTCGTGCTTATGTCGCAAACCAGAAGGAATTTCCATTTTTCGTGTTGTGCGCCCATGGATTTGTTTTTTAATAAATTTTTGGGTCAGTGACCCGTTTTATTTCAATCTAAAAAAAAAAATTGTTGGGCTAAACGTGATCCAATACAATCGGGTCGGCATAGGGAAATGAAAGGTCGGTCCTTACATCGACCTATCCTTATATTTAATATTAGAGCAATAATTTATGTTTGATTAATATTTTAGGAGAGGATTACTTTTTTCAACTGGTGAAAAATCAAATTATGTTTTCAAAAGCATTTCTCTTATTCCTGAAAGATTTAAATTAACACTTAAATATCTAAAATCTGCATTTGTTTTATATATATATATATATATATATATATATATATATATATATATTTCATTCGTTGATATATATATATAAAGAAGAAGACACTTCTAATTTATAAAAAAAAAAGAGTTTATCCAAGAAGTTTGTATTTACATATATAGTTCCTTTCAAACACAATGGCACCCTTGACCCTCCGATCCCAAGATAAATTCAAGAGTTTGAAGTATATGAATTTTTTAAAAAAGAGATAAAATATAAAAAAATTATATCGGATAATGCCAACATACTGTTTATGGGCTATGGCAAGGTCAATGAAGGGGTTGGGGTAATCCGGGTCGGAATCATATTCGAACGGCGTTTGCTTGATGAATTTGGTTAAAAAATAAAGTTGCGCCCTTACTATCAGCTATTTTGGTATAATGATAAGCGCTTAATCCTAACAAATAAATTAATTCCGGTGCCTAAGGGTCAAGGATTTGAATCCTTGTCAAAGAGGCACAAACAAAGCTTAATTGGGTTTCACTTTGGTCACTAACCTAACTGACCTTTGTTATATTGAATTTCTAATTAAATAATTCTTGCATGTTTAGGAGATTCTCAATATAAATATAAGATTTGAACAAAAAATATTGAATTTTGTGAAAAAACCCTTACTAAATTTATTTAAGTTTTATATTTTTTAAGAGATAAATTACACCACATATTTATGATTTCTCAAAGGGCAATAGTGAAAAGTATGGTATAAATTTTATCTTTGAATATTTTTCTTAATAATGTGTGTATTACCTCACAAATTCAATTAAAATGAAAAAGAGGGAATACTTAATAGAGTGTATTAATAATTCTTCTATTAGTAATGTTTGTATTAATTATATATAAACTATTTTTTACGCATTGTTTGATTTGATGTATTAACAACATTAATCATTGCATAAAAATATTTATTACAAAGTTACGACCCCTTCATAATTATGGTGGAAAAAATGTTTAAAAAACATATTTTTAGGGGTAATGGAGTTTTTAGTAATGCATGCATTAAAATCTCTTACGTTACGAATACCTAGAAATCAATGATATTAGTAATACATATCTTAATACACAATAGAGCGTATAACTAACATAGCATGAAAAAGTGTGTCAAACATGATATTACTAATACAAAGAGTTAATACATGCATTATCTTTGCCAGTGACCGAGTCAGGATTTCAATTAAGGGGGTTCAACATCTGAAAAAACAAGCACATGAACTAGCCGAAGGGATCCGACATCTACTATATATAGATAAAAAATAATTTTAACAATGCATTAACTAGTACTCCCTTCATTCCATTTTATGTGACATCCTTTGACTTGACACAGTGTTTAAGAAAAAAAGTAAGACTTTTGAAACTTGTGATCTAAAATCATTTTTAGATATTTGTGTGGTTGAGAATCATTTCATCAAGGGTAAAAGGGGAATTTCACAATTAAATTATTTTTAATTAGAGTAAGATGACATTCTTTTTAGATAGACAAAAAAAAAAAAGTATCTCATAAAATGAAACAGTATAATTTTCAGCCGCCCCCTTACCAAAGCGCGGCTCCGCCACTGAATTCTTTTCCAATACATTCTAACAAACGACACATAAATCTTCACTTATTGTCTCGCCCTAATATTGTAAATGTGCATTTTCGAGAAAACTATCTACAAAAAAGAAAAAAAAAAGAATCTATTACTTAATTATAATATTATAATAGATTCTTATATATTTTTGCTTTGATTTGTCGGTATTTCTTTTCTCCCTAATCTTGCAACTTAATCACAACAATGTTTAGTGAGAGAATCCTCCTTAATCAAGCAAGATGCCCTGTCCTTTTAGCACATTTATTAACATGAATTGTCACTAATCAACAACTAATTATCTCAAACACGGCGATTAAAGGATCATAAGTCAATGCCGCGTACGCCATAGTACACTTGATTAATGATTTACTGCTGTGGTAAATATTAATCACTCGAGATCTTATATTTGTTTATCTATGCTATCATTTTTTTTCTTTTCTCCTTCCTGTTCCATCTTTTCGATTTTTCTCTATGTCTAGTATCTTCTCCTCATGAGGTTCGATTCTTTTCGATGAAGATTTTTCAGAAACAGTCTCTCTATCTCTATGAGGTAGTAGTAAGATCTGTGTATATTTTACCCTCTCCAGACCCCTTGTAGGATTCCACTGAATATGATGTTGTTGTTGTTTTGATCTTCAAAAATTAAAAAAATATCACCATTTCTTCTTTTCCCAACTCACCATTATCTATCTATATTTATATTATATTAAAATTGTGAAGAAACTTTTTGCTCTTCATCAAAAAAAACTTTCGCTTTAGATAAAAACATAGGCACAAAAAAGTAAAGGGAAAAAAAGGAACACGTTCGAAAGAGAGTTAAAAAAAGGTATGAGAAATTCATGTTAAAGAATTCATTAGATTAAGGTAATTTAATTTTTCTTAATTATTCTCTTAATATTAAAAAAAAATTACCATTAATTGGTTTGTGAACCTTTTTTTTTTACCATAATTAATTAGTTTGTCAATTTTTTTCCTTTTTCCTTTAGACTTTACTATTTCAATACAAGTCTTCTAATTTCACCATAAATCTTAATTATATGATGAAAAGTTTTATTCTAAATATGATAAAATATTATTTTCTATCCTTTTTTATTTATGACATTTTTACTTCTATAAAAACACTTAAATTTCAATTTGTGATTCATCAATCATTAACAGTCAACAATTCGGCTTATATTTTCTTATTTTACAATACAATTGTAATTAAATTTTTTTTCTCTCTTTAATTGATTTATTCATCTCATTCATCGATTTGTGATAAGTGGTGCTAGATCTTATTTTACATTTTTTTCCGAACTTCAATTTGATTCTTAGGTTTACTTATATTACACATTCACATTCTTTGTTTCATATTCTTTTTCCCTTTCTTTTTCACTTTTTAAATTTGAAGAAAATAATATTAATTATTATGCCATAACTTGTTTGAAAATAATATTAATTGTTATGTCAGTTTAACTTATTTCATTCATATTATATTATATGCTTAGTTTAGTTAGTTGAGTCTAATAAATTTTTGATATTTAAAAATTTCTCTTATTTAACATCTCGCTCTATTCACAAGTTTCATCTATTCAGGTAAAATAATATCTCAAGTAAGGTAATACTTATTTACTTTAAACAAAATCATCTTTTTACTATTTCTTTAAATTTATTATTTAATTTTTTTATAATTTAGTTTGAAGATTCACTTTTGGATTAGAATAGAATTCACTTTTGATTTAGGACTATTCTATGTAGATAATTAATAAAAAAAATTTATCAAATACTTTGTTAATAAAAGTATGTAATATAACAAATTTAAAAATAAAATTATGTTGGAAACATTAAACTATTCCTTTTATATTTCAAAATTTTTTGTTACATTAAATTTTAGTCAATTAATTGTTTAATTTCTAATATTCAACTCTAAATTATTATTTTATGTATTAAAAACTATTAGTATATCTAATTATAAGCAATTGAATTGATTTTTTCATTTTTACTCTATCACAGTAGACTAAACTATTGCATCAAACTAATAGTATTTATTTAATTTTTATTTACATAAATATTGTATTTGATTTTCTCATCTTTGTTCTATCACAATAGACTAAACTATTGCATCAAATATTTATTTAATTTTGTTTTCATGAATACTATCTATATTTAATGGCAAATATATTTATATATATAATTTTTAAATTGACGTGGCATTTTATTTACATAAATATTATCTATATTTAATGACAAGTATTATTTATATACAATTTTTAAATTGACGTGACTCATACGTGCAAAGCATCGTACACTAAACTAGTTATAATAAAAATCAATTGTATGAGTAACTTTTTTCAAAAAGTCTTTTAACTGTTTTACATGACTAATTAGTGTAAGAATATATTAACCTCAAAAGTTGAAACAATGCAGCAAATTGACTTAAGAGCCCGTTTGGAAAGCTAATTTGTAATTAGAATTTGATGTAATTGGACGTAATCGATTATAATCAGCAAAATATTAAAAGGAAAAGAGTCCTTTGTCAAGTCAATTGCCACGACAGCGAGGCCTATAACAAATTGTGATTGACACGCAAGGCCTTGTCTTTGAGCAAAAGTAAAAACGCTTTGTTTTGCCTGTAATTAGCATTCATTAATGTGGATTATTATATGACAATTGACATGAATATGTTTTCTTGTACGACACATATAATGCATCGGTAAGTGTCCTGACATCTACACACTGATAATCTAAACTAATCTTTGCACATGAAGCTACCTATAAATTATGCACGTTAAGTTATATTAATGTTGCAAGAAAATTAATATTTGCAGTGTACATAAGTAACTGTGAGAATGTTTCACAGGAGAGGATTGAATGATGTGTACTTTTGATGCCCGCAAAATATAAATTTATATATAAAAATATATTAAAATTACAATAACTAGTCTAAAATTTCAATAGTATTTATATCGTCACATAAATCATAAATGGATAAATGTGATATACCAAAAAATAAGTTGTTCCTAATGAAATATGCAACATGCCACCTCCCTACCAATTAGATCATGTAAGTTGGTGCTTGCTGTTTTGTTTCAAATACAACATCAGGAAAAATTGACAATTTTGATGGGACTTATCAACTAAATGGCAATTGATAGATATGTATTACGTTCATCTCTCGTCATAGTAAAAGAATTATTTTGCATCATATTTGAGGGATTCCTTGATTGTTGTCGAATAAGTAATGTCACTCAATCATTATTAGACTGATAGCAATCAATCCACAAATCTAAGAACACTATAGACTCAATAATAAAAAAAATTTAAAATTAATTGAACTCATAAAATTTAAATTTTGAATTCGCCTGAGGATGTAAATTTTGTATTTGGGGACGATTAAAAGAAAAAAAAGGATGAGGTGGTTTTGAACATGGAGACATGCAGAAGAAGGGACATGTTGTTAGTAAAATAACAACACACAATTAAAGCCCACTTGAAATCAAGTCAAACCTTGGAAACACTTATTGTACATCAGGTTTAGGCGTCGGGCCGCCCCAAATACCCGGTCCCCGCTGCTTCTCCTCTATATGCATTCTAAACACATTTAATATTTAAATTTAATGAGTATTTAATATAGAACACGTCATACAATTAATACTGTGGGCTCTCAATATAATTTTTATTTCTTAAACATTTAATCATTTTTGTCATACACCTATATTTCTTAGTATATACTACCTGTCTTATCAACACGGGTTGTGATGCACGGATGATAGTATTTTATCCTTAATCAGAGATCTGAAATTTGAGTCTTGGGAATGAAAAAAATCCTATTGAGAGTATCAATTAATTTATGAGGTAATTCAATTAATTTGGTGTGGAGGGAGTATCAACTGTCTTTGTATTCCATTTATACTTCTTTTTTTCCTAAAAGCTTTATGTCAAATCTCTATCTCGATATTTATTTGTACATGTAAGATATTCGAGGCAGGGAGGTTGCTACCTTCATCCAAGGATGGTCAGATGAACATCCTTCGTCGAAAAAGTTTTTCAAATATATAGATTAAATATAAATATTTTGATATATATATTAATTGTTGAATATCATTAATACAAAAATTACTCATACATGCATATTCTAAAAGTATAAACATCCTTAACAAAAATACTTGGTTTAGTAAAGGACAGAATTGTTAAGCTTTGCCAGCAGTATCAGAAAAAGTTACTAATTCTTTATTTTAATAAAAAAGGTCATTGAACATTACTCTGCCTAAGCATCATATAAGATATCTCTTTTATTTTCTCCTAATGACTTCCATGTAATATTTAGGCAAAATATAATTGAGTGGCTTTTTAGTTACTACAAATAATTTACTCAATTTCACGATACTTGGATAAAGTTAAGTGATCTTTTTATTAAAAAAGAAACAAGATAAAAATAAACAACTTTACTGCGATAAAGTAAAATTAGTGAATATATATCGGCGCCTCTTTGTTTCCGGAAGTTCAAATATATAGTAACTAAAGGGTTTGAAATACCGGGTTCAATTGAACCTGTTGAATATTGCATTAGGCTGGGCTAAGCTAGATGGGTTGGGAAGGGTTTGAA
>DF357888.1:11551-39006 GCA_000787875.1 Solanum virginianum | reverse complement strand
AACAATCGCACTCCATTCTAATATTGATTTGACATATTTCTTAATAATAATAAATAGAATAATAATTTCCTATTTATGTGCTATGTGTTATCACACATATTAAATTCTTTTGCTGAAAATTCTGCTTCTCAGTGAGCCTGTTGTTGTAATTTGGTGTTGAAAAGATGGAATAACTGTATTATAGAAGGAATTAAGTGGTAGTTGATGGATGAGGTAGAAAAGTAGGTGCAGTGACAAAACAGGAAGGTTTCTTGGGCTGCTTTTTCCATGCACTTGCACTGTCTTCTTCACATTCAACATCACTTTCTCTTTCTCTCTACTTGTGTTGTTCCGTTCATTTTCACTTATCACTTATTTTTATAATAAAATTTTATTATATTTATCAATTTGGATATATCAAGTATTTTTCTTTAAGTCTAATACTAAATATTAATTAATAAGATAGATAGTATGATAAAATTAAATATGCATATCAATAATTATTTCTTTAATGAATCTGCAAAGTCAAACACTGAGGAGGGAAGGGAGTAACTTTGTGGTCCTTACCCTCCTTCATTACTACTGCTATATAGCTTCATCATTGCCTCCTCCTCTAACTACCAGTACCACTCCTCTTAATTAATTGAGTGCTACATGTTCTTCCACTTCACTTGTTATTCAACTCAAGCTTTAATTAACTAACCTAGATATTCATTTCCATCAACAATAATACTTCTAGCTAGCTAGTAAAATTGAAGAAGTGAACTATGTCAGGGAGAAGGTCCAGGCAATCATCAGAGGGAGGTACCTCCAGGATTTCAGATGATCAAATCATCCAACTCGTTTCCAAATTGCAGCAACTTCTTCCTGAAATTCGAAATCGTCGATCCAACAAGGTTTTTATTTCTTCCTTCCATGTCAACATATTTGTAATAAATATGCACTTCATTTTGGATATTAATTTACAAATAGCGTACACTACATATAGTCGTCGCTTGACGTACCTACCCAAGATTTTGTGCTAGCTAGTGTAATCGATCGACCTAGTATATATATTGTGATTATGATTATTCAACTTGCATAATATATAGTTGGCCAATTATTATAATTTAACTTGTATATATGTAGGTTTGAATATGAAATTTGCATAAGGTGAAGTTTTTCATTTTGTTAAAAAATGACAAAAGTCTTACACTGCTGATTAGTGAAATGGGGTGGACTCCTTATAAGACTTAGGTAATCCTACTCCCGTGAATTATTCGGGGTGTGAGTTAGGCCCGAAACCTAATTTTATATATTTTTTGTAGCATCACTGTAGACGAACTCTATCGAGTCTTACTATACTTGTACGTAATGTAGTTTAGTCGGAGCAGCTGGAACATTGACTGCCGTATGGATCTCTCTTTCTTTTTTTTGTTTTCTATCCGGAATAACATTTTTTTAAGACTTGATTAATTCAAGAACACATCTAAAAGTGACGGTACATAAAACACTTTTTGTAAAGATAATATTATTTTCAGGATTCAAACTCGAGACTTCTGATGATGATATGGTGTAACATGGATCTCACAATACTTTTCGTAATTACATAATGATCTTTGGGTCCCATGCATAATATACATGCATAGAGCCAATTCGGAATGCAAGTCAAGATCTGCAACGTAGCTTCTCGTTCCACCAATTAAGGCATTTAAATTTTGTGCACTGACATATTACATGTACATTTATAGAGTTCGAGTAAATATATATATGGATGCTTTTTAATATTATTTTTATAGTAATAAAAAATTTACGATCAAATCGACGTTGAAATTAATGTTGTTGCAGGCATCAGCATCTAAGGTGCTCCAAGAAACATGCAACTACATTAGGAATTTGCATAAAGAGGTGAATGATCTGAGTGATCGACTTTCTCAGTTATTGTCCACCATTGATGCTGATAGTCCAGAAGCTGAAATTATTCGTAGTTTAATTATGTAATTTTCAATCATTTATTTATATACTAGTAAAATAGTCTGTGCTTCGCACACTATATATTGAATGCATCAATTAATATCTACTATATATGCCTAGTTCTTTCTGTTTCTTTTTAATTCCTCTTTAATTAGAATTGGTCAATATTAGTTAGGCCAATCTCATAATTATGTGCTTGTAATGATGTTTCCCAATTTTAATTATGGACTTTAATTTGCTCTACGCCATCATTCTTTGTTCTAGTTATACTCCCTCCTTTTCATAATATTTATCAATTTTTTATTTTTCAAGCTGAGTCGAATTAAATTTATTTAAATCAACATTTTAAAATACTTCTTTAAAAAGATTTCAGTACACACTTATACATTAAAGCAATAAAGACATTTAAAAGCAGGAAAAAGAAATATGGAGCATACATTTGTACGTATGAGTGATATGACTGTCATTTTTTTCTTATATAGAAATTAAAACATTGCCCAAGTTCAAAATTTCCTAGCTGATCACGGTAGTTTTCAAATATCTTAATCAAGGATCATCTCAATTTTAACTTTTAAAAAATTATCATCCAAAAAAAAAAAAGAGATGGATTGTAATTTTAGCTGTTACTCGGACCAAGTTAAGTGACAAACTAGCTACGTAGTAATTTAAAGGGATAAATATAAAAAATATATCTGAATTAAATTTATTTTTTATATTTATCTCTAATTAAAAATATCATGTTTTTTTATCGGAATTCTCTCAAACCAATCAGAATATAATCTTCAATTCACACTGTTTATGATTAGATATGTCTCATTCTTGTCCTTTGACGGCAGAGTCTAATATGAGATTTTTAGAGTAACAGTCATAGAGATATATATAACACAGTGATTAAATTGGTTTAATTAATTCTTTATGAAGTGGGATAACGACTTCTTAACGAAACCACGTCAGCGACTACAGTAAAAGTACTCTTTTTTTTATGATTAAAATAAAAAAGTTAATTAGATGAATGCATGCCAATAAAATGGGAATAATGTTAGGCTAGAGATGGAAAATGTAAAGTGACAAATATAAATATATAGTTTTCCATGGATGGACATATATCGGTGTCTGATGCGAACATTGGAATCTGATTATTTCGGATTTCGTGCCGCATAGAGCACCATTCATGAGGAAACGCTTCTTATCAAAGATTTTTTTCATAACCAGGATTCAAATCTGAGACATCTGATTAAGGAAAAACAGCTTCATCCGCTGCACCATATCCTGATATACATATATATTATTTGTTACGGAGATTAAGAGAAAGGGACATTGGGATTGTGTTACATGAAAAGGGTGTCTTGGTGTTTTAATATATGTCATAATCAAATAAAACATATATATAGAGATTGTGAAAAGGGGTGAGCCCTCATTGACTAATTAAGACTTTGATATTGCCTTTACCTTTATGTATGGTCACCTTTGGAGAGGACACCAAATCAAGAAACACTGTGTCATATCACTTTCATTTTGTTGAAAACTGATCCCTCTTGGCTGGGCATGTCAACAACTATATATTATATATTATAATGTAATTGACACATCCATCTTTTCGAATATTTTTTTTGTGGACTTTAATTTCCCATTCAAATTATTGGGCAATAAGTAACTGTCTAGGAACTATATTATTATTCTAGCTGTGCCAAGAGTATTGGACGTTACAATGTGTACGTTTTGCATCAATAGGGATATGACTATTGTTTCTTACGCCCACCTAAAACTCAAAGATGTACACATTACACGAGCTTGTATGCGGTAAGAGATTTTACGGTTTGTTATGTTTAGCGTTTTGAGTGTAACAGATTGATCAAGTTGAAATGGATTCACTGCAAAAAATGTTTAATTTGTGATGGTTAAATTGTGGGAGTTTTAAAAAATTTCATCATTAATTCATTTTGTGACGTTTATTTTAACCCCGACAATATAAATCTCTCTGTGGTGATTTTATTATGGAGAACAAAAAATTGCCATAATTTAGTATAGTTTGTGGTAATTATCAACTCCTAAAATTTTATTAAATTCATTATGTATATATACATATCTGTGTTGTGTGTATATATGCTTTAAAATAAAACTTAGATGCCAAATCAATAGTCATATTCATTTTTATTTTTTTACTTTTAAATTTTATTTAATCTCTTATAACACTAATTAATTTTAAGATAAATTATTTTAATTTGTGATTACTATTTAATAATAAATTGGTTGGGGGACCAAAATTTTAATACCTTCCCTCCAATATATATTAGAAAATGCCAAAGATCAAATTTCCCTCTTAAAACTTCAAACCAATCAAATAACCACCCAACTCCATATCTCTTTCCCCTTAGTCTATTGCTTCCCACGTAACACACACACCCCAATTTCATATTTCTAATTCCATCCATATCTCTTTCCCCTTAGTCCATTGCTTCCCACGTAACACACACACCCCAATTTCATATTTCTAATTCCTTAATCCATTTTTCCCATCACCCTCCCCTCTTCATTCTCCCTTCTTTTACTCCATTTTCTAGTTCAATTTTTGTGTATGTGACTTTTGTTAGTTAATTTTTTCTTTTGCAAGTTATACAAAATGAAGTGAATGTTTATTTTTTAAAATATAAAGACAATTCTCTATTATGTGAGTTTGATGATTCACAGTTAAGATTGTTATTATTTTAGGTTGATGCGAGAATTGAGGTTGTTTCACCTTGAATAAAAAATTGAATTACAACAACTCAAATCACCAAACAAATGCTATAGATTCTTTTTTATAGTTCTTTGATGTGTATTTTGAAGGATTTGAAATTGTAATGCTCATGTTATTATATACAAGTTTGTATTACTTTGATCGGACATGAATTTGAACTCTTCAAGTTTATTAATATGAATTTATTTAGCGAAACTTGATTTGCATTAAATGTGTTTTAGTAAAATTATTTTTCAAATTTAATTTTTAAAATTTTGAGATCATATTGTGTAGGTTCTAAACCATCACAAATTGATACTAAAAAACCTCTACAAATTTAAAATTCAATTTGTGGAGGGTGTCGCGGAGGTTTATTAAAACCGCCATTATATGCTCGCGGCAAGGCTAATTGTAGCATTTTTAAGAATCTCCACAATTCAATTTGTGGTGTCTTTAAACTGTCATAACTGAACAAAATAATCCACAGAAATTGACCATTTTCTTGTAGTGATCTAGGTAGTTGTTGCTTCCTAAGTTGATAGGTGAATGGCTTGATGGGCATCAATGATCATATGATTCGTTGGTTCTAAGCAGTGTCTTGGGTGATGCAATTAACTTTCTCATTCATTTTAGCGGAGCACTAAAATATAACTTCTTATGAGTGCAGGTATCGAATCCGTCAATGAGGCGGTGTCCTGCGAATTTTAGAGTCTAATCAATGCCCGACCACCTTTTACGTTGAAAGAGCAAAAGAACATCCAAGACATTTTGAGATAAATTAATCTGAATAAGTGTAAGCTTTATTATTCGAGCACAAATGGTGATGAAAATATTAAGTGCTCTCGTGGTAGTAAGAGAAGCTAGATGGTGACAACTGAAAGGTTGTTGTAGTGCTCTTATATTTCACATGGGAGAAAAGATCAAATTGTAGGACAAGATCATATGACTGCAATTAGCTCCTCACAAAATATAACTCACAGCTAAACATCTGACATTCTGATTAGGCATCAAGAATGCCCATGAACCTCCATGGCAATAAATTTTACTTTAAACACTCTCATACAAGTTCGAGTGTAATTGTTGTAGGACTTCTAAGTAACCGTATGACTTTGACAATACTCCTATTTTTTTCCCAAATATTTTTTCACTTTACTTCAAAATTAGCATTTAGTTATAAAATTTTCAAAATTCAACTTGGAATTGGATTTTGAATTTGAAACAGAAAATGCTCCAAACCTATTTTCTAGTTCCATCTTCATAAATTTTAAATAAAATGCTCTCTTCTCTTATTTGCAAAAGATATAAGAAAATACAATTTGATCTTAACTCTAACTTAATAGAACAAAGTGAAAAATATTTGAGGATGACACTATCAACATTTCCTCATGTTAGGTACTACTTATTTGACAAAAAATCCACAAAAGTCTACTTTTTATTTAATAATTCAGTTATATAAAAGAAAATTTTGGAACATTAATCTTCTTATATTTTTCAAGTGCCCAATTACATTATATCACATAAATTCAAATAAAGAAAATAGAAGGGATGTGCCTTGGATATCAACTACTAAAAGAATCTACTATATCAATCTTAAATTCATAAAATAGAATAAACCATATGTCATTTTAAGCCCAATTAATTAGTTACCCTTATATGATTGATGAGAAATATTTTTTTCGATAAAATTCCTTGTAAAGTATAGGGCCTGAAATGATAAACCAAACAAGTCTAAAGATCTTTTAAGCTATTTCATCAATTATTTATAATATACTTATATATAAGTAATTAATTGAGGAGCTTCCAGTTGTGTTATCTGTTTGAACAACTTTTGATTGTCCTATCTCGGATCAATAAAAAATATTTTGCAAATTTTTCACAACTTCTTTCTTATATTTCTTCAGCTGCCTCAACTATGATTTTATAATATTGTTCCTGATAAAATATTTTTACAACTGCTTTAACTATGATTTTACTATATTATCCTAATAAATTATTTTAAGCATATAAATGTTAATATTAGGACAAATTATATATATAAAATCAAAAATCGAGTCTTCCTTTTTAAGCTGGAAAAATAAAATTATATAATTATTTTAATAATCTTTTAATGATTATATTTGTGTTAAAAAATACTTTAAAAAATTCTCAAAATTTTATATGTGCAACATAAATTAACACAAAATAAGTAACAATTAAAATATTTTATAAGTCTCAGTAATTAACAACTTAAAATTTCTTAAAATATAAATAAAAAAATCTATTAATATCATATAAATCAAAATAAAAATAATTTATATTAGATCCGTGCTAACACGAACTTTCATAGCTAGTGTATATATATACACATAACTTGTTATCAACTGGAGGCAGCAAAAAATTAATGGACGGGTCATTATAAAGGTAAATTATGGTACTAACTTTGAATGCAGGGCCCTCCTTCTGGATGTATCAATGAATTTACTGAAGTTAAAAAGACGTGTATGGGAAAAGAATCTTAACACTTTTCCTTGAAAAAAAAGAGTTCACGAGAATTATCTAGGTCGAGATAAAAATATTTTTCAAATTTTTTTATTTTGTTTTTTTAAAATTTATTTTATAAAATTTATTATTTAGAGAGAGTTATTTGTTCCTAAATAAATCCAATACAAATTGATAGAACATAATTTGAAATGTGAGTTGTTTAACATTTACTAACTAAAAAAGCAAATATCACGTGATATTTTTTTTTGTCTTAATTGAGTGTATTATTTGTTAATATATATGCGATTTTCTGATTATTTATATTTTGAACAATTTATAAAAATGCATACATATTAAAATTACAACTTGTAATTTTTATATGTAATGTCTCATTCGATTTTATTATTGTTTACTATTTTTTTGATTTTAAAAGTAGATGGTCTTTTTTTTAACTAAAAATTAATATTGTGAGTGATTGATTTATTAAGATGACAATTATTTAGCCTCTAATAATTCAAGTGAGAAAATAACAAACATGACAACGAAATTGTTCTTCTCTTATCTACTTAAGAGGTCACAAAAAATAATATTATCCGACAATTGTTACATTGACCCAATTGCATAAAATAAGAAACAATTGTTACATTGACCCAATTACATAAAATAAGAAATCTCATAATAATTCAAGGGTATAATTTTAAAAAAAAAACCTTTTTGTAGAGTTTTATTCCAAACATAAGATTGGCTCAGAAGCAATGGATAAAACACTTGATAAAAAAATAAACTTTGCATGACTAATCCCAAAAATTTACCTAAATATATCAGATATAAAAAATATTCATCATTTATAGCTATATAATTTTGATACATTCCAAACCTATTTTCTAGTTCCATCTTAGATATAAAAAATATTCATCATTTATAGCTATATAATTTTGATACATCCATATTGCATATATAATTCACTTTCAATAAATAATGTAATTTTGTGTAATCAAAACAAGTCTAATACATTTTGAAATACTTATAATACATATATATTGCATGCAAAATTACTTATATGTATAATGTAATATATCTATATTACATGCATAGTTCATTATTATTACATAGTCCAGTTTTTTTTACCAAAACATATAGTACATTTTAATACTTTATAATATGTATATATTACATATATAATTCATTTTTAATACATAGTATATGTTACGACCCAAATTAGGGCATATATGTGACACTGATTAGGATTTCCGAAGAAACCCCAACCAAGTCATCACAACATATCTCAGCATATCAAGCATATATAAGGGAAGAAAATTCATACTAGGAAGTGACATAATAGGTAACTCTCAAAATAAAGTTAAAGGTAAAGGTAAAGCTTAGACCCGACTAAACGGACTTACACATTTCTTGTCTAGATATGCCTCTACTATACTAATATAGGTGGAGGCATAGAACAAGCCACTAGCTCACCCAAACAAAAGAAAAAAAAAGTGTCTCAAAGTAAACAACACTGTCTAAGGATAGCAAAAAAATATAAACTCAATAGGTAGCCCTCGAAGCATGAGGATTCACCAATCAAGTGAATACGTCTTCTATCTAGCCATGAGAGTGTGTAGGGTGATTACGTTATAAAATAATATAGGCATAAACTATGTATTAGTACATTAAAATGTACTGAGTATGTGAACATACAATGCAATATATCATGATACAATGTGAGGATGCAATAGACCAAGCTAAAATCATACGATTATTTGAAGTACCATTTAAATAATGGAAAATAGTCATGCAAAAACTTGTAAGTATGGAACATATATATTTTATGATATAGTAAAATCTTATAAACTGTTGACACCAAATTTTTACCCTCCACGTTATAAATTATTCGGTTTATTTAATTTTAACAATTTTGAAATATTTGTCTATTTTTCAAATAAAAAATAATAAAAATTTATTTAATTTTTAATCCAGCGCGTAGGGGCCATGCGCCCCCAATTTCTTACTTTTCACACTTTCTCACGTGACCCCCCTTTCCCCTTTCATTTCTTCTTCTTCTTCTTCTAAAACCAAAGCCAAAAACCAGAAAACCCAAAAGCCAAAACTAGAAAACCCAGAAAACCAAAACCTCGAAACCCAAAATGCACGCCCCGACAATCCCTCGACTACTCTTTAACGTTTATCTGCTCCACCCCTCATGCGCCCCACGCGTAGCATCGATCCCGTTTTTCCATCCGACCCTGCGTTTTTCTCATTTTTCAAACCCCAATCGATCCTATAAATTGAACCTTCGTTCTTCACTGTTGGGACGAAGATACAGGAGATAGACATAAGAGGCGGCGGATGATTTTGAAAACTTAGAAAATGTCTGTTGATTTCCCAATCGTTCTTAACTTCGCAAAGCCTCAGTCAAAACTTTGTTCATCGATTTGGAAACTAGAATGTTTAATTTTGGAGTCGAAAGTCTTAGAACAAGTTTTGGTGGTGGAAAGGTTTTTGTCAAGCTCGTCGTCCTAGTTCCTGCTCCAGAAAAGGTAAAGCCCAATCTTTACTCCTCTCTGTAAAGACGTGTGAATAAGTTATGTCGCTTTAGTTGTAAATAGCAGTCTTCGAGTTTGATATGCCCTGAGGTGACTGTGATTTGACTGAATTTCCTGTTAAAGTCTGTTAATTCGTGGTTAAGCTAATTCGAAGTATCGTTGTTATTTGCTCACTGTTTTGTTCAAAGCATTGTAAGGTTCAAACCGTTTCGCAATTTCTTTGATGACGGTTATTTGCCTGTGAAGCGTTGCTGTGTTGTTTTTCTCAAGGATACGACTTACCCTAATATGCTCTTGAAACCATTGACCTTAGATTCTTCTAGACTCTGCTTGAAACGAAGTTTTGGTCGCAAATAATAATTTACATTTCTCTACTATACTGAAATTGCTGGAAAATGTTAAAAGCCTACTGTTGAGACCATTATGTTCCTAGCTCAACTATATGATGTTGTTGTTGTCATGTTTGCTAAAATATCAGTAGTTTAAGTCTGTTTGCATCCTCATTATACTAAAACTGTATGTGACTAGTTGATTTTTTTTAGTCTCAGTTTAGGATCTCGACTGGTTGTGATTGTCTTGCTAGTCTTCTGATGCTATCATGTGACATCTCACGTATGAATACCCATGTAATGAAGTGTCTATATTGTATTTTTGTAACTTCACTTTAGTTTGGCTCTTAGAAAATCTCCTTTTTCACTCTATGTGCTCAAGTTGTATCATCCTTTTGTCTAATCTCTTAGCTGTTGCCGGTGCTCTTGCTACTTTGCCTGTGCTCTTGCTAATATAGCACTGTGATAACATTCTAGTTATGCTTCTCTGTTCTGTCTCAGTCCCGCGTGAGGCGTTTGATTGTAGACTGAATCCTAGTGGTGTGCCTGTTTTTACTATTTTTATGTTGGTATTGTGAGGAGTGTTCTTGACTAATGAATATTAGTTTCTTCCCACCTGAATTTGTCTCATAGCCTGAGTTGCTAAGGAAATTCTCCTAAGTGTTTTTTTAGTTCTATGATCATTTCGTTAAAGTGTTCAGTTTTCAGTGTTAGATATGTTTGGAAAATCACTGTTCCTGGAGTTATTTCTGGTCAATTGTGTACTAAATATGGTTTCGAGTACGAATAAGATGACATTATATTGAGATGTTATTGCTCGTATTATGTTTCGTTCTAGTCCATACTGCTGCACATTGTTAGATCCATACTTACTGGCAGTCATGATTTAGTGATCAGATTTCGTCCATTTCAATGCATCTTATGTAAATTAGTCACACAATTTTCTTTGGTGAATCAATCCACGCTTCGATTATACTTGTTTGAATTTATATTTCTATTCTTGTTTCAAGACTTTGATACAATATCTGGGCACTATTTTCTGCGATACTTGTTAAGCTTGTATGATTTGCCTCTTATACTTCATCTCTTTTGGCATGTAAAATCTTGTCCGAGTTTACTTTTGAACTCCACCCCGCATGTAGAGCTAAATATCCCTCTTCGAGTCAGCCCAAATTCCCAGGAAAAAGCTGCTACAGTTCCATGGAAGCTGAAAGACAGGTTATGGAGTGCAAAGGAGCTAGATTTATAGACCAGTNATGAGTCAAATTCAGTCAATTTCTTTAAATTAAGGCAACTTTAGTCAAAGTAAAAAACTTTCAAGTTTAGTCAACATTTTAAATGTTAGTCAATATTTTCAAATTGAGTCAAACTCTTTCAAGTTCAGTCAACACTTTCGAATTGAGTTAAGTCTTTCCAATTGAGTCAAATCTTTTCCAATTGAGTCAAGTCTTTCCATTTGAGTCAAGTCTTTCAAATTGAGTCACGTTTTTCAAATTGAGTCAAGTTTTTCAAATTGAGTCAAGTTTTTCAAATTAGTTAATCTCCTTCTTCATTAGTCACTTTCGAATTGAGTCAAGTCTTTCCAATTGAGTCAAATCTTTTCCAATTGAGTCAAGTCTTTCCATTTGAGTCAAGTCTTTCAAATTGAGTCACGTTTTTCAAATTGAGTCAAGTTTTTCAAATTGAGTCAAGTTTTTCAAAATCAAGCAAATATTTTCAAAAGTTAGTCAACTTCCTAAATCGTTGGTCGACCGCATGTTAGCAGCCATTTTGAGTAATTAATTTTTTCTCAAAATGGAAATTGAACCCTTACCCATTTTCTCTGAAATTTTGAACGGTCGACCGCATTTTAGCGGTCATTTTGAGTAATTCATTTCTTCTCAAAGTGAAAATTGAACCCTTACCCATTTTCTCTGAAATTTTGAAACTTTTCTGTTGGGTTTTAAAATTTAATTTTGGTTTCTTAATTATCCTTAAAATTAGGTGGCGACTCTCTTTTCTTTTAATTTTTGAGAATTTGGTTCGTGCTTAAATCAATTGAGTACAATTATTCAATGAAATGATGAAAGGATCATTATAATTAAAGAGGTTTGACAGAATTTGGTTCGTGCTCAAATCAATTGAGTATCGAATCAAATTTCTAGAGAGAGTCGGTCATTTTTTGGGATAACATAAACTATCAGAGAAGCATGAACCTTATAAAGATATTAATATCCATAATAAGAAATACCTTAATATTGATAAAGAACTTTTTTACCTAGTGAAATATCATTAGTCAAATTAAGGGATACCTTAAATATTGTGAGAGCTATCATAACCAACATAAATCATGTGAGCTATAACATGGGGTTTGATGTAACCCCTATATTGAAAAGGGAGAGACTACTTTGTCAAGGGAGTCTCTGTCATGCCTATGTGGATCAACTAAGCTATATAAGAGATCAAACATCTACTAACTGTTAACCATTGCTAGAGAATCAAGTATCTATTAATGATTGATTTTCATTCCACGGCAGCACGTAGTCATAGTACAATGAGGTTCTACTAACAATCTCATGCCTATACTAGTGAAGAGCTTTCGCGTTTATTCCAAGGTCCAGTCATTGCTATGTAACTCTCAATGAAATAGTCATAATAATATATTATCATATGGAGAGGTACTATCTACTATCCCGTTTAATACTTATAAAGCATAATGGTAAAATAACTTCTTAAACTTATGAAATGTGAGTATATGCTTTTCATCATTACACATTTAACTTAGGTGAGAGAATCCACCGACATTCATACTTGACTTAAATTTCATCATAAAAGTTTATTCCCTTCTTTTATGAAACTTACTTGAAAGCTTTGTAAATACATGATCATAAACGTAAAGCTTATTCTTGATAAATATGGGCTCATGCATAAATTTATAGGGAATCATCGTAAAATCATGAAATTGAATTAAAAACATGCATGATCACATAATTAGAATGAATTTATGCTTAATTGAGAAGAACCATATCAATAAAAGTCAAAATTAAAAGAACCCAAGACACTTTAATCATCATGAACCCTAGAAAACTTAGTAGAAAATTTTCTTATAAATCATCAAAATTATGAAATAAATATAATTCATGCTTAATTGGATCAACAAATCAACAATTGAAACTTAAATCATGCAATTGAAAGGGAATTGAACAAGACCCATTATGGAATCATTAACCGTAAGTAAAATTTATAGAGATTTCATGAGAAAATCATCGACTTCATGCAATTGATATAAACTCACATAAAATAGATCAATGATCATAAATTAAATCGTAATTAAGGAAATTGAATAAAAGTTGAGAAGGCGTATAAAATATAGGTACTTGAAATTGGATGAAAAATTGAGAATTAGAAGGAGCTCCATAAAAGAAAGATTTTGATGGATGAAGACTCACATACTTTGAATGATTGTCTTGAGAAAACTTAAAAATTGATGGAGAAATTGACTTGGTCTTTAATGAAATCTCGCTTGAAGAAGAAGAAAAAAGCCTTGGAAGTATTTCCTAGAGAAAATATTTTTGCAAATTGTGAATTGAGTGAGAATGAGAGAATTTGGAAGGCTCAGGGTAGTTTATAAAATAAGATTTAGTCTCCAAAACAATAAAAGTCCAGTGCGCTAGTGATATTATCTGTTTTGGGCCTAGACTCGCATGACTTTAAAACGTGTCACATAGTAGTTAAGCTTGTTTACTTATATACCCAACATCTCTTTTGTATTTTACCGATGTGGGACTTCTTATGCACATTGACAAAACACAAGAGAGATGCGGAGTATATAAGTAAACAAGTTTTACCTACTAGTGACACGTTTTAAAGCCGTGCGGGCCTAGGCCCAAAGTTGACAATATCACTAGCGGGATGAGGTGTTACAGATGGTATTAGAGCCACTCCTATGTCAGTCTTGTCGATATGGGTTAGAGTCCAACTGAGTTTAGGCAAATTTTACTAAGGCGGGGCAAACCTCAGTGTTGAGTCTAGGCAAATCCTATACTGCAGGGCAAACCTCAGCGAGGATGCTAAGTCCACCATAGAGGGGGTAAGATTAGAAATTTTACATCGACAAAACACATGAGAGATGCTGGGTATATAAACAAATAGGTCGTACCTACTAGTGACGCGTTTTGAAGCTGTACAAGCCTATGCCCAAAGCAAACAATATCACTAGTGAGTTGAACTATTATAAAAATCATCCAAGTTTATTAACTAATAGGTGGGAAGAGTCTAAAGTGCCTCCCGCTTAAAACTGGACTTGTCATTTCAGTTTTTTTTTTTCAGATCATATAAATTGCATTCGACACTTGCGTTTTATGAACAACAAGTAAATCACATTTAGTGTATGCCATTTATAGCCAATATATTTTTTTGATCAAGGACAAATTTGGCTTGTGCTGGACCATCTTTACGACGCACAGAGGTTACGTATCCTTCTGGGAAGTGAACTTTTGCTGAAAATTTTATTTCTCGATACGCTTGACCTAAAAATCCTCTAAGACAATTTTTTCAACATTTCACCTTACTATATCATATTCCAATCTTCAAACGCCTGAGATATTATAGTATAATTGCTTTAAATAATAAATATTTTTTAAATATGGTATATCTAGGTAATAAATAAAAATATGTTAAAAAATAATAAATATTTTATAAATAAAAGAAAATTATCCTTGTTTTCATTTATCTCAATTTATGTGACACAAATAGGTTTTGGGGAGTTAATTAAAATTTAGTATCAATTTTAGATATTTTGAGTCGATAATTATTGCGATTTATAGTACTTTTTACGTAATTTTTAAATAATACATATTATCCCATATGTCCTAATTTTACATGGCACTGGTAGAATTTCAAGAGTTAAAAATTTTAACTCGTTAATTATTGTGATTTATATTACTTTTTACATCATTTTCAAATAGTATATGTTACTTTATCTATTGCGGAGTTGATGAAATTTTCAGAGTTAATCAAATATTTTATATATCTTTTAAATATATTAAATATTTATAGTACCTATTACATGATTTTCAAATAATATATGTTACTTTCCCTTGCCTCATTTATGTGAAACTAATAGAATTTCAAGCGTCAATTAAACTTTTTATATATCTTTTAAAATATTTTAAAGTGTTACTTATTGTGATTTCTTTTTTTTTTTATGTAAATTTTAAATAATATATATTATTCTCTTTGTCCCAATGAATGTGACATGGATAGAATTTCAAGAGTCGACTAAGTTATTTGTATGTTTTAAAAATATTTCAAGTTGTTAGTTATTGAGATTTATAGTACTTTTTACGTTATTTTAAATAATACATGTTACTTTCTTTGTCCTATTTTATGTGACACTAATAAATTTTAAGAGTCACTCAATTTTTTATATCTTTTAAATATTTTAACATGTTAATTATTGTGATTTGTAATATTTTTATATAAATTTTAAATATACTGAATATTAAAAAATAAAATAAATAAATTTTAAAGAAAAAATTATAATAAAATTATGGAGCTATCTCGAGTGTCAAAGCAGGTATGTCTTTGGCCCTTGAATCCGCCTCTTATTATACAGATGAAAAATATATACTACTCTCTATCCTATATTAACTTAATTTTTTGAGATTTTTTTCATTATTCAAAATAGTTAAATTGTTCAAAGTTTATGAATGTTCAAGGTTTTTTCATATTTATCTTTTCATTTATTGATGTTTTATATTTTTTTTGGAGATAAATTACACTACTTACAAAACTACATTTATGATTAATAAATTACACTACTTACAAAGTTATATTTGTGATTTCACAAAGTATAATATTGGAAAGTATGATTTAAATTATGTCCTTAAATATTTTTTTCAATATGTGTATATTTTTTTACAAATTAAATTTATATGAGATAGAGAAAATATATGGTGAAGTTTAACATAGAAGTAACTTATATGTAAGTATGAAGAAGGTCCTTAAATTAGTCTCTATGATTTAATAAGTTGGTTAACTTTATTTAAGTATTATAATTTATAGAAAATGACTAGATGGAAATAAGTAAGACATTTTTGATAATTTATTTTTTTAAGTTGTCATGTATTTTTTATAGTTAATATAATTATTTTTAAAGTTAAATTAAATATTTATTAGTTTAATATTTTAAAATATTTTTTTTCTAATACTATATGAAAAATATGACTATAAATAATAATTTTTTTATATCAATATAATTAAAAAATATATTTTAAAATATTATTTAAAATTTACATTGTTTGATTCTAAAAAAGAAAATTGTGTATGTAAAAAAGGGACGGAGAGAAATGTTTTGGCAAACTTATGTGACTATTTTGTTGTAAAAATTGTTTAGAGACTTCATAGGGTACTCTAGTAAGAAATTGTTTTAAGTAATTTTTCTATGGTCCCTAAACAAAAATAAATTATTATTTTTTTATTAAAAAGATCTATTTTTATAGAATTAGTGGCAAACATAGTACATTGCACGGGCTCAATATATGTCCTTTTTTTTTTTTTTAATTTATATGATCTAGACAAAATTTGAAGAGTTAATAATTTGTATATTTTTAAACTTTTTTTTATTATTATTTGAATTTATAATATTTTTAATTAAGTAGTTTTTAAAAAATACATATTACCCCATTCGTCCGAATTTATATGACCCTAATAGAATTTTGAGAATTAATTGAACTTTTTTATATATCTTTTAAATATTTAAAATTATCAATTATTACAGTCACAAGAGTCTATGCCCAAACATGTTTTTTTTTAATCTCGATTTATGTGACTTTGGTAGATATTATATATATATATATATATAATATTTCTTTTAAGTTGTTGATTATTGCGACTTATTTTATGTTATTTTTAAATAACCTATTTTTTTCCAATTTCTGTTGTACATATAAAATTTTAAAAGTCAATCAAAATTTATATTTATTTTTTAAAATATTTTAAATTGATAATAGCTAAAACAACTGGAAAAATAATTTAGGGATAATATTGTAAAATCAAGTAATTGAAATAGACACACAATTACTTTTAAGGAAAATAATTTATTATGAATAATATTATAATTGAAATATAATTAATAGGTAAGTAATAACTATTTTTGGAAAAAAAAATTAATTAGGGGCAATATTAGCAGGCACACAATCCTAAAGCAGCTCAAATAAGGGGCTATTTAAGAGAGAACAAAATACAAGTAGAAAGAAGTTGTCTGGTGCCCTTTCTTCCGCGGCTGACCATCTGATGATCATCATCAGGTGCGATTATAATTTGTACCTTTTTTTTTTTTTAATAGCATTTGAATATCTGTTTGATTATTGAACTTAGATGCATCTGTATATTCAATTCTTTTATCAGCGCTGGAATTTCTTCGTTTAACCCTAATGTGTTTTGTCCCAAATCTGGTACAGTAACTTTTATGAATACAAATCAATATATTTGAGTGCTGTAGATTGAGAACCATGAGGTCTGAGGTTCAAATTATAGCCTCAATGGATAGAATTTAGTTGAGGTGCAAATTATTTTAGAAAAATATGAAATGGAGCGAATTGAATATTAAAAATGATATATCGATCACTATGAAGATGTCTTACTATTAGTTCTTTAGTCTAGTGTTCTGTCATATTATTTGGAGAAAACTGAAATTTGTTATGAAATCTTATGAAGAATACTGGCTTTATCTGAGTGATTAATTACTATATTTCCTATTTCAATTGCCAGAATGCACTTACCACTGTTGAGCTGATAAAGTTTTTGGAACACTTTTTTATCTGGAGCTATGCTATTTGTGTGTGCTTCTTACTTCTTCATACAGTAAATATCATTGATCTTTATATAAAAAAAATCATATGTTTGTCTTTATTTAACCTGATAAAAAAGTATTCTGATTTAAAAGAGTTTTGGAAATGAATATTATGATCATATATCATCTCATGTCTTTTACAAGGATTGTAAAGATCAAATCTGTTTAATTTTTTCAATGTTTTTTCCTTAAAGTGGCCTCGACAAGCCGTGAATTGAGTATTGAGTTTTTAAAAGTGTGAATGGAAATAAAGGGTTATGACTTTTTTAAAAAGTTGTGACTTTTCTAAAGGGTCATGATTTTTTCGATGGGATGTGACTCTTCTGAAAAGTTGTGACTTTTCTAAAGGGCCATAACTTTTTTGAAGAGTTGTGACCTTTCTAAATGATTATGTCTTGTCCAAAAATGGTTGTAACCTTTCCAATAAGACACAATCAACACCCTTTGTTGGCTATGATTGGAGAGATTTTCTCTCAATTTTTAGCATTAAATTTCCCCTTTCTCCATAAATTTTCTTACCAGTAAAAAATAGATCCTTTATGTGATTTTGTTGTTGCCTTTTTTAAGTTCATTAAAGTTATTGAAGACTTGAAGTGTGAGAAATCGCTACTTCTTTAATAAATATATCCGTTTTATCCTGGGGGGAAATAATCCACAACCTCGGGTACAGTGAAGGGATTAAATTACTAAGGACACACAGTGACTTCTGTGGACTCAGATATTTTATGGAATCCACTGTGTGTCATTAAGGAATTTAAGCCCCCAAGTGTACCCGGATTTATGGATTAATTTTTCTCAGGATAAAACGGATATACCTGTTAAAGAGTAGCGGTACTTCAAACTTCAGTAACTTAAGCGAACTCAAAAAGACGGCAACGAAATCACACAAAGTCTCTACTTTTATTTGTAAAAAAATGTATGCAGAAGAAGAAAATTTAATGCTAAAATATGAGAGAAAACCTCTCTATTTATAGCTAACAAAGGGTGTTTATTATGGGTTATTGAAAGTGTCACAACTGCTTGGAAAAGACATAATCTTTTAAAAAGGTCACAACTCTTCGAAAAAATTATGACTTTTGAAAAAAGTCACAACTTTTCATAAGAGTCACATCCCTTCGAAAAAGTTATGACCCTTTAGAAAAGTCACAGTTTTTCAGAAAAGTTGCAACCCTTCATTTTCATTCACACGTTTAAAAACCCAACATTGAGAAGTACTGACGTGGTGATAATGGACTTGGGTTAACTTTTATTTTTTAGCTCATATCAGTTTTAAAATGATTTACTCTTCTTCATTTAATCAGGTTAGGTGGGATTTGAACCGTGTCTATATCCATGTATTTGGGTCATTACACAGCAGAAGTCACGAATCTTTCTCCCAAAGCTACAGAGAAAGATGTCTATGAATTTTTTTCTCACTGCGGTGAAATTGAACTGGTGGAGATCATCAGGTAGTTTTTCATTGTTTGAGCTCTCCTGCAATTTCTGCTACAGCATAGTTGTGGTTTTTAGCTGATTATTGTCCAGTGCTGTAAACTTATGCTTGTCAATTGTATCCAGAATTGATCTGTCTAAGATTTAAGATTTAATTCATATGTCTAATCGATAGTATTCTGTTTGCATGGTCTATTGCAATTCTGCCTTATGAAATATGTCAAATAAGACACATCTTGCCACTTTTCCTCTGTGACGTCTTTGAAGCATCACGAAATGTCAACAAGAGTTTATGTGTTCCTATAATTTCTGAGATGTTTGCATAGAGAGAACAAGGTTAGCATCGGATAATGTTCGATGTTGACAAATCCATGTGCCTGTGCTTCTTGTAAGTAGTGAAACATATGATCTCAATCTCTTGATACTCACACAAGGCATTCCAAACTTTCGGCAACAAAAGGATGTTTGTACTTAAAAAAAAAAAAGGGCAGATAGAGAGATTTCAATGCTATTTAGCAGTGTGAGAAAGGATGGATGTTCTTCACCCTTCCTGATTTCAACTGTTGCCTTTGTTGAATGCAGATTGAGTGAATATGCTTCTATAGCCTATGTTACATTCAAGGATACTTATACACTGGAAACTGCTATTTTACTCACTGTAAGTTTCTGCTCAACTTTGCTGTTATGTTAGTTCTACTTAGCAGAAAAGAACCTGCAAGGTGAATGATGTTACATATTCAATGCTGTATGTCTATATGATATCGAGTCAAAGTTTATACTTATCACCACCATGATGAACATCAAAGAGATTTTTTTGTTGGCTTCCATAATGGTTATTAATATCTCCCTCGAAGCTTATAATTTCTTTGTTTAACTAGGGAGAGAGTAGTCAATTATCTAACAAAATAGGAGCTTGCAATAACTTTCTAAACTTAAGACTTTAGAAGCATTAATGGAAATAAGTATATTTATTTCCCTAACTTTAGAAGCATTAATAGAAATAATTATATTAATTTCTCAAACTTTAGAAGCATTAATGGAAATAATTATATTCATCTAGATTCCGTACTCATGAATTCTCTTTGTATTATTTGAGCTTTTAATTAAGATTGTTGTCGTGTTCTTTCCACTTGTAAGTGTTTGAGATGAGCTTTGGTGGTACACTATGTGATCACTAATGTCATTCTATTTGTCTGTAGTTTAACCAATAGACGAATCTGAGTGATAGCACTAAAGGATACCTAAATTCCAAATGCATTTGATTACTAGAGACACCTTTTCATTTTTATGGTTGCAACTAGTTAATAGGATCTGCCTTGTATTTTCTCCGGGTAAATATATGTGATTGTTGTATATTTTTGAAAAAGGTAATAAGGTAAAATATAACTATGTTTAAAAAAGCTGCCAGTTATTTGTTTTCCCACCAACCATAGATGAAGTAGATCATTGATTCTAGGCCATGGGAATATGCAAAGTAATTTTTTTGCTATATTATTTTTCTTACTATCTGCATTTAGAGGCGTCTTGGTACTAGTGCTTGAGTTGTGTATACCAGTTTCCTAATTTTATAGTTGAAATTAATGTTTTAATTCATGAGATGTAGCAGGTATCCCGTGAAATTAGGCAAGGTGCACATAAGCTGCCCAAACACCACAATTATCAAAAGATTAATGTTTCAATTCCATATCTAGTTTTCTCGTCATTGTACTCTTTTTTCTTCATTTCCCTTGTTCTCTCTGTTTTTAGTGGACATATGTGCATATGGTGAAATGGTAAATGTATTCCTTAGGTGCTAGTACTGCATCCAATCAATTCATACAGCTAATTTTATGTTTCAAATTTACACCTATAAAAAGATTCTTCACCTTTTAGCCTTTATTCAGGGATCTACTATACTAGATCAATGTGTTCGTATATCTCGCTTGGAAGCCCATGTAGATGAAGACGATCCTTGGAATACCTATATAGCTAAGGTGGAGAATGGAAGCAACTCTGCAGTAAGCTTTTTCCATTTGTATGTCCTTTTCATTTAAAATTTATCTTATTTCTCCGGATAATCAACTCTCTTATTGACTGTCTATGAGGGTAAATAAAAATAAAAATGTTATATCATACATGGGTTAATTTATAAGAGTGATCTCAATGGCAGTTCTGTTTTTGAGATTAATTAGCCCTTAAAGGGACAGATTGGATGGCAAAGAGTATCCAATTTATGAACTGAGCTTGTCATGACTAGGGGTGTGCATTGATTAGTTCAGTTCGATTTTATGTGTTACTGGTTTGGTTATCGATTTTCGATTTTTAAATATGCTAAACCAATGATAATCCAATAAGATATTCTTTTTATCGATTTTCATTTTATAAATTTTTGGTCTTTAACGGTTTCGGTTTTTTGTTTATCCAATAAGAAAATGCTTGTAAAATAAATATATGACTTCTCTAACAATTTAGAGTGATACAATGAAAAAATGCAATACAGTAAAACAAGCAAATCAACTATAAATTCTTTGATACAGTGAAACAAGAAAAATAATGAGAATTTGCATAAGTAAGAGCAAATGCAGTACGAAGGCTACAATTGCATGTTATTGCCAAAACATAATTTGGAATTTCTTATGTCAATCAAATTACAGATGCATACAAACTTGAAAAAGCTACAATTACAAACTATAACTAAAACTAAATGTAGTATTATGAGTAAGTCAATAGGAAGTTAACAAAGTATTTGTTGAGCGGCTTAGCTTAACAATATGTAATATTTGGCCTCATTCTAATTTACCTCCTTGACAGTGGACTTATACATTGGAAACCAAGCAAATACATGGCTTAAAGAGTATTGATATAGTATTTAATAATGTTAAATTATTAATATTTAATGTGCACCCCCGGGATTAGTCGGAGCTCTAAAAGACTCGAACACCCGGTGCAAATCAAAAAAATTATTAATATTTAACATTCATGAAAAGGTAAAGTAATAAATTGCTATAGTTTTAATGGGCTGTCAGTTTATCCGATAACCGAATACTAAAAATTAAAACCGAACCAATAATCCAATAATTTTTTTTATAGAACTATTAAAAACCCGTTAACATAACAATTCACTAGTAATAAACCAATAACGTTTTTTTTCGATTCAGCTTATCGTTCAATTTGGATTTTGCACATCCCTTATCATGACTTGCTTTCTTTGGTGAGCTCTGGAGCTGAGCATGCATAATTAATATAGCTTATTTTACTGTCCTCCTTTTCCTTTTGTTGTTCTTTCCTTGATAAGAGTATTTGTACATTATCACAATTAATGAGTTCCCAGTAATACAGTTAGACTCTTCTTAATTAATTTGGGGAAAGTTCATTAAGAAAGTTATAAAATCTATTGACTGAGGTATGTCGGTGGAGATGTAAGAACTAAGTAATTCTTCAAACAACTGACTCATCCCTCTGAAATAATCTTTCTTTTTTTTCACTTTCTTTTTTTTTTCGCTTTCTTTTTTTTGTATCACCGTTTTCCAGTTTTATCTTTATCGTTAGCTTCCCTGATGCTTTACTGAGTCAGGGGTCTTTTAGAAATAACCTCTCTAAATTCACAAGGTAGGGATAAGATCTGAGTTCACACCATCCTCCCCAGACCTACTTGTGGATTACAGCAGTCATTGGGTATGTCATTGCTGTTGCTTAGCTTCCTTGATGTCATTTTGAAATTTTGCTGCAAATTAGCAGGTCACCCATTCAAATCAGTTTGTTTCAACTCCTGGAGAAGCTGTGACCATGGCACAGCAGGTAGTTGAAACCATGATAGTGAAGGGATATCAACTAAGTAAGGATGCACTAACCAAAGCCAAAGCTTTTGATGAGTCTTATCACGTGTCATCTACTGCAGCAGCAAAGGTGGCAGATTTCAGCAAGAGAGTTGGGCTTACTGGTAAAATTCAGTCTGGCATGGAGACTGTTAAATGCGTGGACGAGAAGTACCATCTTTCTGAGCTTACCATGTCTGCTGCATCTTATTCAGGGCAAGCAGCTGTAGCTGCTGCAACTGCTGTGGTTAACAGTAGTTACTTCTCCAAGGGAGCTTTTTGGGTTTCAGATGTTCTGAATCGAGCTGCCAAGGTCGCTGCTGACTTGGGTAATAAAGGTGTCAAAAAAGAAACAGTTCCTATGGAAATGGACCAATTTGGTAAATAGGGCTGACACATGTCTGCTCACATGGAATTGTCCAAAGGTGTAAGCTTTCCATGGAGACATGAATGTGAATATGAACAATTTTACCTAGTTGAAGCAGAGTGCGTAACATGGTGTAACCTGATTCATACTTGTGGTAACATGTTGATATTGCGCAGACATTACCGTGGTTTAATCAATTTGATTTCCTTTACTCATGGGAGTACAATGTAAGTAATACGCTCGACTGGTTTACAAGTTGATCGTTACATGTCATGCTTTTCAGTGAGCTGGTATTCAATTATTAGTTAATGTGTACATATTTTAAATTCTTTTGCATGTGTATACATAGTTTGAGCCAAAAATAATGCTTCAGTTGAACCTGTAAAACTTGCCTTAGATTTGCCCTTACAGCTATCAGTTTCGGCTTGAACTTTGCTCATTTTTGTCCCTGTAAAGAGATAGCACCATAACAACCGATGAAAGTTAATCACAACAACTCGGACATCGTGAAAGCCCATTCTCATTGCAATCTGGGCATCGTTTGAAGCCACACTCATCTTCTTCATCATGCTCTGCTTCATACGACTCCCATAGCAGGTCTCACATGGCACAAACCTACCGTCTCCACAGCCCTCACAAACTCCATGTTCTACCCTTTCATAGCTTTCTACTACCTTCTCAAGCTGTCCGTTATCGTGCATTCTGCATATTTCATCAGCCCCGGCAATGTATTTTCTCCCCAGAAATACCCTTGGCAGCAAAACCCCACCACTATATTCTTCCCCGAGTTTCAACTCCTCCTTGAACCATGCATGCATCGATACATCTCTTTCATCGATCTTCACACCTAGTCCCTTCAAAATCATGCGAACATGACAACAATCCTCGTACATTTTCCTCACCCCTCTCAGGCTTGTGAAGTATAAAATCACTTTGCCTGATTTCAGCTGATCATAAGGATTGGTTAAGACATGGAAAGAAAAGCTACGGACATGATGAGGAGATTTAAGAAGGTTAGTATCTTCAAGATCTTCCATCAATTCCCAATCATTGACATTCTCTGTCTCACCATCAGGAGGAATCACTTTTGGGATTTTCTCATTGATCATTTGTGATCATGTCTTTGCCTCAATCACCCGTGTTTCGAACTCTTCTTTATTCATAAGTGTCATGTTTTTTTGAACAATAATTGATATATTGTTTCAGTGGATCAAGTCTAACGTTGAGGAAATGAGAGAGACCAGATGGAGACTACTGTCTTCTTTATTGTTAGGATTATGTTTATTCATTGAGTAGCTTTGGTGCACTGGAGACTGGAGAGTAGCGTGCCTTGCATCTTTGGCATAGAAATTGATTTGGGTACAAGGTTAGAGCAGTGGATGGAAAGAGAGAGATCAATCAAGATTCTTTTTTTTTTTGAATGTTTATATTGGGTAAATACTAATAAATAGACAAATCGATATTAATAAGCGATAATTATCTTTTTAAGTTCATTTTATAAAATATTTACTGATTTTAAATATTTTATTAATTTATTACTTGGATATATCATATTTTAAAAAATATTTATCATCTATAGCAATTATACTATTAATTCATCTAACGGTAAAGATCAAAACTTGAATTCTTACCAATAATAAATTTGTCAAACCAAAATGATGCACCGAGTGCACACATATGTTCCATATGCATGGCAAATTATTTACCTGATTCGGAATAATAAAAAACGTCTTGCAATCACAATTTCCATTTTAATTGCATTGAGACTTGGATCCTTAAAGATCCAAGTTTTCCTATGTGATGTTACAAGTTACTAGCAATGGAGATTTTGGAGCCCAAAGCTGAAAAAATTTATGAATTTTAAATTTTATAAATATTGAGTGTAGATCGAATCTATTGGGTTCTACCAAATTCTTAAACTTCTTCTCTGTAGCCTGTAAAAAATATTCATGTTTAGCTTCGAAAAAATTGTATTTGCAATAATTGATTGAAAATAGAGAAACATAACCCAGCTTGGAGAAATGTAATACTCTTGTACATATATCACTTGCTTTATACTTAAATATACCACTTTAATTTACTTTGTATACAAGGATAAATTCTAAGCACAGTAACAAAATCATTAATCTAGTACTTCATGAAATTTAATAAAAAAGAATAATTTTATAAAAGCTCTAATGGGTATTTTTAAATAAAAACATGACATCGCAATGTACAAAACTAAGAAAAGATCAATTTTACCAAAAATATTATTGCATTTATGTTGGATCTTTTCATAAGGTACTACTTTTAGATAACATTGCATACATCAATAATTATAAAAAAGTCAAAACAATATTTTTAAGATCATAAACTGAGGTAAGATATACATAATAACCAGATTAGCTTTCTTTAACCTTTACATTGGTCAAATTTAATTCCATGTTTCCTTTTTGTCTTTATATTATCAAGTAGAATATTTTTATAAAAAATATTGTCAGAAGAACATTTAGGCATAGTTTAAACAAATACTATGAAATCGAATCCGATCCCACATTAAGACCCTGACTCCCAATTCGACGTGGGATTTCACTATGTACTTGATCCGATCCAAGACTCCAAATCAGGGGCTGCTCGAGCACATTAGTGGTCTAAGGCGAAAATCAAATAAAGGTCTTAAACTTTAAAAAAATAAATTAATATATTTTCTTACAAATTTTACTCTTCTATCTCTTTGAAATGCAGAATTGTTTAAAAAAAAATCATAATTAATTTCATTCAATAATTCTTTTTAATTGATCATATAATGATACTCCAAATGTTAAACTTATTCTAATAATTCTTTCTTTTTATACGACATAAATAATTTTTACTGTAAATAGTATTTACTTAATATTTTTTTCTAAAAAAATCGATAATCTATTATTACTAGAATAAAAATTAAAGCCCCTCAAATTTGGAGACCTAAGGCACTTGTCTTTTTTCTAACACTGTCGAGTCAACCCTGCTCAAAGCTCCGATTAACGTTATCTCTAGATTTTGTCCACTTTCAAGATAGTGTAAAAAATAAGTATGTTTATAGGTAGAATTATTGTACAGAAAGCAATATTTGAAAATCACGTTAAAATCCGAGTTATGGCATAATAAGATTTGTCCGTAAACCTATGGAATTAATTTGTTTCTATAATTGTAATTAAGTTTAGTTCACAATTTCTTTCTTTCAATAATAAGAATCCTAAAAGGAAAAGGAAAAGGTTTAGGAAAAGGAAAAGGTTTAGGAAAAAAAAAAAACTAATTCCTAAAAAGGTTTAGGAAAAGGAAAAGGAAAAGGTTTAGGAAAAAAAAAAAAACTAATTCCTAATCCTACACAAAAATTGAAAATCAACCCAAAGGAACCTTTTTTTTTCTCTTCTCTATATAAAATACGTACACACGAGTCTAATTTCATTAGCAACATTTAATCTTGGATTAGTTTCATTAATATGGAGTGTGAAATTTATGTGTTTTCGCAAATTTGTAATGCTATAAGAAGCCCTCCTGGTACATCCATCTCAAGTAACAATTTTAACTTGGAGATGGATATACTTGCCAAACATTCTTACACTTGTGGTGACAACGTTGTTGAAGAGTGCCACTTTGCTACTAGGTGGGATTACAAGTACGAGTCATTATCATGGAATATTATTGACAGAGAGCTTTCTGCATCCACTAAATTCTGTGGGGAAGAGTTTGTGATGAAATCAACAAACTGGGACGTGAATTATCTTTGTATGAAATATTTCAATGCCTAGAGGGTTGCATAGAAAAAATTGTGAGGGGGTCAATTTATTGGAGAATGTGTTTTGATGAGACTTATGAAATTATACTAATAGGGTCTTTGATTGAGAAAGCTAGGAAGGAATTCAGGTCACTGCCAGCAGTAAGATCAAGAATGCAGTTCTTACAAAGAGTGCATCTTCCACAAACCGAATTGACAGACGATTGTTCGATATGCATGAAGAGTTACTTACCTGAACAAGATGCATACAACATGCCTTGCAATCACAGTTTCCATTACGACTGCATTGAGACTA
>DF357889.1:143103-164512 GCA_000787875.1 Solanum virginianum | reverse complement strand
TCTTGGCAAGCTGGGCATTTGTGATCCGCATGCTCCAACTTGAGGGGGTGTGTTAAGGTTAATATGGTAATGTTAAGATTAATATGGTAACTGTAGGTTAACATACTAATTGTATATTCTTTTTCCTGTTTTCCTGAGGTTTGGGCCCATCTCACTCTTGTATAAATATACCCTTAATCATACATAATAGACAATGTTTTTATACCCTAATTGTGGGTCTTAGCAGTATGATTTTACCTTCACATGCCTTTTTCTTTATCTTTTTTGAACACTTGATAATGCCTTTGAAAGTTTTTTTTTCTGCTTCTAACATAATCAGGAGTATTTAGATAAGAGATCTTTGATGATGGCCTAATCCTTCTCTTAGACATCATGGTGACAATAGTTGTTTCTAAAGACTCTACCTTAGCCGTCAAAAATTTTATCTTCTCTTGGGCAAGCTTATCATTGGTGATGATAGTTTTGTCTAAAAACTTTGGTTTAGCCATCAAAAGTTCTGTCTTCTCATGGACAAGCTTCTCATTAGTGGATGGAATTTTTTTAGTACGGGGAATATTCTCATTGGCCGGAGGTCTTTCTATTCTAAAATCACCACTAACATCATTGATTCCTCCTCTTTCGAAATCAACACCCTCATTATCCCTAGCAATATTCAGAGTGAATTCTACTCTTTCTACACCATCAACACCTATCATAACTCTATCAATATTCGGAGAAGATATTCCACCCCCTTCTACATCAACATTGTGCTCAACAACTATGATATCTCTTTTTTGTAGCCACAACACCACTCAAATCAATCTCAAGCTTTTCAATTTTATCATTCTTAGTTAATTCCTTCGGCACAAACTTAGTGAAAAAATTCATCTCCATTTCACTAGGTATAGGAATTAATCATGGATGCACAATCTGCATAGAAAAATAAATTTATAGAATAATTTAAGCAGTTGCTATGCTGAAATTTAGTTTTAGTTGTTTAGTTCAACAATTACTATGCTAAAATAACTTAATTTTAGTTCAACAGTTGTTGTGCTAAAATAACTTAATTTAGTTCAGCAGTTGGTGTGCTGAAATAACTTAATTTTTGCAACTGCTATGCTAAAATAACTTAATTTTAGCTATTAAATTAAAGAATTATACTTATCGAGCCTTCAGGGGGATCACACAACTCATTAATGTTAATGGATTTGTCATTAGTTGCCAAAAGCCATCGAAAAATTCTTGGTAAAGACACTTGCTTTAGATACATCTTAAACTTTTTTCGAAGGAAAGGAACAACCTCAAATGCCAACACTATATAAAATTATCACACAAAGAGATCAAAATATTAGATGCATCAAAAATTAAAAAATAAATACGGACTAGAATAAAATAAAATGCCATAAAGGCCCATGAAAAGCTATAAAGATTGGTGGTGTTTGCACTAGGCTTCACCGATTGAAGAAGATATTGAATTGTGATATCATAGCTAACACGATCCCATGGATGAGTAGAAAATATTTTTTCTATTCGCAAAGAGTAAAATTCATTCTTTATCAACTAGGATGTTCACATCTTTAGCACAAAGCATGCTAAAAACAAAGTAAAGCTAGCACAATGATTTTTTTACATCCTTATCAACTTCTTTATTATTGAGATGCTTAACCAACTCATCTCTCTTGTAACTCTTTCCAATCAACTTAATAATTTTGTGTTGTCTGCTTTTTATCTTCGGAGATATCTTTTCTTCATCATATACTTTTTTCATATGACAATTTAGACTAATCATGATAGTAAACTCTTTCATGCCAAATCAAATTGGCTTGACACTATAGTTTATCCAAATTTCCTCTTTTCGGTTACTATAGATTTGACGACGGAGAAGTTGATAAACAACACTCATTTGAAATGTAATAGTTTATCAGGTAGTTGTAAGTAATTTCAAAAACAAAAGATCGAAAAAACTTTGTTAATTTTTGTTCTTTCAAAATCTTTTTAAACTCAGAAAACTTACCTAATTTTGATTTAATAATAAAGGATGCTTTTAAATTCGGATACGTATCAATCATTGACTCTAAATTGTAATCTGCATACCTAATTGTCATCACAGATGAGGAATCTAGTAGAGGGTCGATTAGAAAGGACTCAGCAATAGGAGATGTCTCCTTATTTGGAATAGCTATACCACTTTGTTCATCCTCGACTCCTCTATCCTCTTTTTCTACATTTGTAGAAAAGAAGCATATATTCTATCTGCTCCTTTATCTATAGAATGTTTTGAGCCTGTCTTTTCAACTTCTTCTTCTGTAGACTTTTCAAATCTTGTACTTTCTTCTGCTTCTTCATCTACAAGTTTTCTTCTAGCATTCCTCATTTTTATACTATATAGTAACAGTACTATCATTTGTTGCTCTTTTTTAACTTGGAGCCATTTATTTATTACATATAAAATAATAATTATTAACTAATTTAACCAACAAAATTGATTAACAGATGTACAACAAATAGATGAAAGCTTGACGAAATTGTATATCAGATAAAAAAGTAATTGTATCAGCTGCTAAAAATCCTCAGTTGCAACTGCTGGACAAGATTGCATCAACTTCTGGAGAAGTCTCACAACTAGTAGAGAAGTCTCAGATACATAGGATTGGTCCTTTATGACATATGTCTGTTATTCCTTAGTTAGTCGGGGATTCAAGAACGATGTATGTATTTGATTTCTATTGACCTACCCATTGCTTAATAGCTTAAAATCTTGGTATTAAGAAATTGTCCATCGTGAAACAACCACAGTATAGTAGAGACTCATATTGCTATTAAATTAAGAACTTTAACCTGTAGAGACTAATATTGAATTATGGACCCTAAATTATTGGAGCCCATCTCTGCATTTAAAATATAAGTTTAAAGTCATTTCTAAACTTAATTGACACCATTTTTACTTTGTATATATGTCTTTTAACTGTAGTTACTTCACTTTCTAGGACACTTTCTCATACTTTTTGAATTTTTGGTTGAGCAGCATTTGCCAACCTTGGGACCAAATGCTTGTCTGAGAGTTTTTAGTAATTGCTGAGACTTCTCCAGCAGTTGCTGAGATCTTCTCTAGCAGTTGTTGAGTCTTCTCCAACAGTTGCTGAGGTCTTCACCAGAAGTTGTTGAGATCTATTTCAAAAGTTGCTGAGGATTTTTCAACAGTTGATACAATCACTTTTTTATCTGATATACAATTTCTTTGAGTTTTGTATCTATTTGTTATACATATGTTAATCTATTTTGTTGGTTAAATTAGTTAATAATTATTATTTTATTTTATGTGTAATAGATAAATGACTTCAAGGAAAAAAAGAGCAACAAATGATAGTATTATAGTATAAAAAGGAGGAATGCTAGAAGAAAACTTGTAGATGAAGAAGCAGAAGAAAGTACAAGATTTGAAAAGTCTACAGAAGAAGAAGTAGAAAAGACAGGCTCAAAACATTCTACAAATGAAGGAACACATGGAATAAATGCTTCTTCAAATGTAGAAGAAGAGGATAGAGGAGCCGAGGACGAACAAAATGGTACAACTATTTCAGATAAGGAGACATCTTCTATTGCTGAGTCCTTTCCAATCGACCCTCCACTGAATCCTTGTTTGTGAAAACAATTAAGTGTGCAGATTACAATTTGGAGTTAATGATTGATAGGTATTTGAATTTAAAAGGGTTCTTTATTATTAAATCGAAATTAGGTAAATTTTCTGAGTTCAAAAAGATTTTGAAAGAAAAAAATTGACAAAGTTTTTTCGATCTTCTATTTTTGGAAATTACTTACAACTACCTGATAATACTATTACATTTAATGAGTGTTGTTTATCAACTTCTCCATCGTCAAATTTATAGCAATCAAAAAGAAAAAATTTGGATAAATTATAGTGACATGCCAATTTGTTTTGGCATGAAAGAGTTTGCTATCATGACTGGTCTAAATTGTCATATGAAAGAAGTATATGATAAAAAAAGATGTCTCCAAAGATAAAAAGTAGACGGCAAGAAATTGTTAAGTTGATTGGAAAGAGTTGCAAGAGAGATGAGTTGGTTAAGATCTCAATAATAACGAAGTTGATAAGGATGTAAAAAAATATTATGCTTGCTTTACTTTGTTTCTAGCATGTTTTGTGCTAAAGATGTGAACACCTTAGTTGAAAAAGAATGGATTTTACACTCTGCGGATAGAAAAGCATTTTCTGCTCATCCATGGGGTTGTATTAGCTATGATATCATAATTCAATATTTTCTCCAATCGATAAAGCCTAGTGCAAATACCACCAACCTTTATGACTTTTCATGGGCCTTTATGGTAAGTTTTATTTTATTTTAGTCCATATTTAATTTTTTTAATGTATCTAATATTTTCACCTCTTTGTATGATTATTTTATTTAGTGTTGGGCGTTTGAGGTTATTCCTTTCCCTTGAAAAAAGTTTAAGGTGTATTCAGAGCAAGTGTCTTCACCAAAAATCTTTTGATGGCTTTTGGTGACTAATGACAAATCCATTAACATTAATGAGTTGTTTGATCCCCCTAAGGACTTGGTAAGTATTATTCTTTAACTTAATAGCTAAAATTAAGTTATTTCAGCATAGCAGTTGCTAAAATTAAGTTTTTAGCATAACAACTGCTTAACTAAATTAAGTTATTTTAGCATAGCAACTGTTGAACTAAATAGCTGAACTAAATTTCAGCATAGCAGCTGCTAAAACTAAATTATTTTAGCAACTATTGAACTAATTACAGCAGTTGCTGAAATTATTTCAGCAATTGTTGAAATTATTTTTCTATGTAGATCTCTAATTATTATATATCTTTAATTGTTTATTCTATAAATTTATTTTTCTATGTAGATTGTGCATCCATTGTTAATTCCTACACCTAGTGAAATGGAGATGAATTTTTTCACTAAGTTTGTGCCTAAGGAATTAACTAAGGATGATGAAATTGAAAAACTTGAGACAAATTTGAATGATGTTGTGGCTATAAAAAGAGATATCATTGTTGTTGAACATAATGCTGATGTAGAAGGTGGTGGAGTATCTTTTTCGAATGTTGATAGAATTATGATAGATGTTGATGGTGGAGAAAGAAGAGAATTTACTTCGAATGTTGACAGGGGTAATGAAGGTGTTGATTTCGAAAGAGTAGGAAGATTCGGTGATGTTAGTGATTATTTTAGAATAGAAAGACCTCCGATCGATGAGAATATTCTCCGTGCTTTAGAAATTTCATCCACCAATGAGAAGCTTGTCCATGAGCAGATAGAAATTTTGACGGCTAAGGTAGAGTCGTTAGGAAAAACTATCATCACCAATGATAAGCTTGCCCAAGAGAAGATAGAACTTTTGACGATTAAGGTAGATTCTTTAGAAACAACTATTGTCACCATGATGTCTAAGAGAGAGATTAGCCCATCATCAAAGATCTCTTATCTATATACTCCTGATTATATTAGAAGCAAAAAAAAAAAAAACTTTCGAAGGCATTGTCAAGTGTTAAAAAAAAAAAAGACAAAGAAAAAGGCATGTGAAGGTAAAATGGTATTCTAACAATCTTTACTAGTTAAATTAATTGTATTTTGACTTTTTACTAGTTAAATTATTATTTTTTTAATCTTGCAGATGTAGAGAGCTGATTAGATTCAAAGAGAAGTTGAAAGTTATGGATTTAAAATTTAATTTTTTTTTTGCACAAACAATTTTTAATGCAATATATGGCTCTTGCTTATTATTAAATGACATATCTTTGTAAAAACATGTTTCGTCATCTTGAGCATGACTTGATTGAGTTGATTATGTAGTTCTTGCTGGATTACTGCCAACTTCAGGAGAAAGAATGTGTTGACCTTCACTCTCTTTATCTAGAATATCCATACTCATCCAATCACATTCATCATTTAATATTTATTGGTCAACAGATAAATTATGGTTCTCTACCAATCTTTTAACTTTGAAGACCCTTAAAATAGGTCTAGGTTCATCTTCCAAATAAGCATTCAAACTAAGTTGATCTTTTATTTTAAAAGGAACCGTCTTTTTCTTTTCACTACAACTGTGCATGTAAGTGATGGCAATGCAACTCACAATTTAATTCACGATAAGTAATGATTTTATTCACAAAATCATCATATGAGATACCTCGATGTACAATTATTGCTACCGTCTCGGTCAATTCTTTCTTCTTCCAACGCCAAATATAATGATTGTTTGACTCAACCCATTCTCCATGACAATCAACCCCTAATGTTATTTTGTCTTCTATTAATTATGTTGAAGGTACCTGAAATAGTTATAATGTAAAACAAAAAAATTGATCATGAAAAAAGAGAAAAAATTGTATGAAAATATATCAGCTAAAGTAATTCATTCAACTATTGCTAAAATAGATGTATCATTTGCTGAAATATATTCAATAGTTACTCTTATTTCAGTTTTATTCAATAATATTGTAAAAAATTCAACAGTTGTTATATTTATCTTAAAACCTGCTACAACAATTGTTGAAATAGCTATAACAATAATTGAATATTTCAGCAGTTGTTATAAATATTTCAGCAGTTGTTGAATAAATTCAACAACTGCTATAAATATTTCAGCAGTGGTTGAATAAATTGATGTTGTAAATATTTCAACAAATGGTGAATAAATTCAGCAACTGCTGTAAATATTTCAACAGTTGTTGATTAAATTCCACAATCGACATCTACTGCAACAATCGTGAAACAACTAACAACAATAGCCGAATAAATTAGCAATTGCTAAAATAACTATAACAATTGCTGAAAATCATATAGTAATGATAAGCATAATAATATAAAAAACAAATCTTTAAATGAATAATATCATAGAATCACACTATTCACTTGTCAAAAGATTTAAAATATCTTTTAAGCAATTTCTAAAGCCACAATAATAAAATTTAGTCTAAAATTTGATTTTTTTTTTTTAATTCTTCAAACAAGAATTCAAAGTGAAATCATACCAACAACAACAACAACAACATACCCAGTGAAATCTCACAAATGAAATCATACCAACACCAATAATAAAATAACAAAACAAAGAAGAAGAAGAAAAAAGCGGAGGAGGAGGAAGAAGAAGAAGAAAAAGACATTGTTGAGGAGTACTGGAGAAGCCGCTTGATGGAGAAGAATTTGAGTTCAATTTTTCTTTTTAAAAATTAAGTTTCACTTGAGTGAAAGTGTAAAAATAAAAATTTGAAGACCTATTTAAAAAGAAATCACTTATTATCAAAATTTGATTAGAAATTTGTGACCTACACTTAATATTTAAAACTAAAATCATTCTTTTTAAAATTTTCATTTATTTTTGTCGCCCTGAATTCATTCTCCCAAGTTTCTTCAATACATCTCACAACGGCGTCGTTCCTTTTCCACAACAATTGTCCACATTTGCTTTACTATTGCTACCGACCTCCATTGTTGATTCTGGAATTTTCTGATGAATTGAATTGGAAGGAAGATGAAGATAGTGACGTACAATGTTAATGGTTTAAGGCCGAGGATACAGCAGTACGGTTCACTTGTGAAATTGTTGGATTCGCTTGATGCTGATATTATCTGTTTTCAGGAGACCAAGTTGTCCAGGCATGATCTGAGAGCTGATTTGGTTCGTGCTGAGGGTTATGAGTCTTTCTTCTCTTGTTGTGCTCCTACTTCTGATCGTGGTCGGACTGCTGGATATTCTGGTCAGTTTTCATGGTTTATTCTCTCGTTTTTTTAGCATTTGTGTTAGGTCTCGTGTTTATAAGTGTGGGTTTTGGGTCTAAAGCAATTCCCAAAGTTTGATTGTCCAAAATCATGTAAGGAGACTAAACACCTATTCACAACTATGTGGGAGAATTAAACCCCCTTGCACACCCAAGACTAGACAATTTGGAGCAGCAACAACAACAACATACCTAGTAAAATTCTATAAGTGGGATTTGGGGAGGGTAGAGTAGAGTGTATGCAGAGATGGAGAGGTTGTTTTCGGAAGACCTCGGCTCAAATGTATCAACTCCAAAAATTTTTAAAAAAACATATAGAATAACGGCTAAAATGAAGAGTAATGTGGACATAATTTGGAGCACAAAGAATATAGGATGGGGCTCTATATTGGGTAAATAATGATTGGGATGAGCTTTACTATGATACTTTGATAAAGAAATAAACTTTTGGTCTAACTCAATCTCAAAAGCTAGCTCACGAGGAGAAGATTATACAAACCTGTGTATTGTGATGAGCCTTATTATATTGAGCCTTACTATGATAATATGAGATGGGGCCTGATATTGGGTAAACAATGAATTGTGATGAGCGTTACTCTGATAAGTTGATGAAGAAATGAATTTTGGGCCTCTCATGAGGTAAAGATTATCCAAGACTAGCATATCTACTTTTGCACTCTTTGCATCTTCTTGATGCTGGCAATGAAACAACTCACTTCATCAAAAGAGGATTTCCCAAGACCATATAAGGAGATTAAACACCAATCCACAACTGACGTGGGAGAATCAACATCCTTGCCTGACCAGGTTTAGTATTGGACACTTGAAGTGTGGACAATAGAACATGTGGTAAAGCATTGAATTGAGATAGGCCTGATTTAGGTACCATGGTAAAGAAATGGACTCTGTGCCTAATTAAATCCTAAAAGCTACCTCATGAGGGGAGAATTGTTCAACACCATATGGCAGACCAAACATGAATCAACAAATTTGTCTTTATTGAGTACTGGAATGAAATATGCCTGAAAGGAGTGGAGAATTATTGAGTATCGGAATGGAATATGAATAGAGGGGGAACATAATAGAGGATTGATACACCCTGCATCTATCTCTGTTTTCGTTGTCTATAAGATTCTAAAAGCTTCTTTGTATGGAGAGCAACTGTTAAGGTTGTAAATGCAAGAGCAGAGATTCCTTAACCATTGTGTAGTGTCAAATTAAATTCCTTTGTCCCTTAATTCTCTAAATGTGCCAAAGCTGGAAATTAATTTTTTGCCTTTTTATTTTTTCTCTCTCTGCAAAGAACTTGTTGAGTGCTGTTTAAGTTGATGAAGCATATAGACTTTTAAGTCTTATGGACTGGAAAGAAATAATAACATCTTGTGGATTGTGAATAATGTGTGATCAACAAGGATAAGCTATGTTGGTGAAGCTTAAGGAATTTTTTCGTTTGGATAATTTTTTAAATTTCTCTTAAGACTTGGTATGTCTGAAGTAGGACAATGTATCTGATGAAACAAATTTGTTGACTTTATGTCTATTTGTCCAGGTGTTGCAACCTTTTGTCGTGTAAAATCTGCATTCTTGAGCAATGAGGTAGCTCTGCCAATTTCTGCACAAGAAGGCTTCAGTGGTCTCCTCACAACATCTAAAGGATATGAACCTAGAAAGGAGGAGTGCCCTTCAATAGCAGAAGGCCTCGAGTGCTTTTCTAGAGACGAGCTTCTTAAAGTTGATAGTGAGGGACGTTGTCTGATCACCGATCATGGTCATTTTGGTGAGTACATGCTATCCGCAAAAACAACAGGGATGTCTAATTCTTAATAGTAATTCAAATCATAGTATATCGTTTTTATTCCGAGCCTTGTCCTTCTCCTTTTCCGACTCACTATGTGATATAACTCTTCAATTTTTTTAGAAAGATTTTCCTTAATGTTTTGTTGCACATTCAAGAATCTTATTTCCTACCATACTTTGGTGATTGACAAATGTTTTCTTCTTGCAGTTCTATTCAATTTATATGGGCCCAGAGCTGTTCAAGATGATTCTGAAAGAATCCAATTCAAGCTCACATTTTTCAAGATGTTAGAGGTAATCTGTTCCCACTTTGGTTTTCAAATTATGAGAACCTGAGAAATAATATTTTCTCATTTTTTGGAATATGTTGTTAGCTTTTTCTATATTGATGAGGATGTCTTGCACCAAATATCTCAAGCATCCTGTATCAGTATGAATTGTGTTTGCTTTCTTTTTGGGTGATAAGTCCACTACAGAGGTTCGTTTGAAGTTTTAGTTGCACCTGATAAAATATATAAAGGAAATATAAAAGATATATATTTCTAAGGTGCTTTTACATTGTACAATTGAAGCCCTTTATATAGGCTAAAAGAAAGAGTATGATGTTCTACTTAACCAATGTGGGATATATTTCTTTTCCCACTTCTATACAAATAACACAGCTAAAATTGATAGCATGCACTAAGTTAAAGCACGTGATTGGACACTTGAGCACGACCAAACTTTCTTAGGAATATGACTTTTCTGCCCTTGGTAAAGAAACCATAAACTTGCAAACCATACAGGTCTTCTGGAGTGCCCTACCTACCAGTGAAGATGAACAGTCCATACTGGGACTTGAACTCTTGCCTAAGGCAAAATGAACTTTCGGTTTTTTAAAGTTCACTGTTGGGATTATAATGATCAGTGTAATAAATCTGTACAAAAGCTATCACTTAAGAGTGAAACAAAATTGATGGAAAAAGGTGTAAGCCACTACTTCTAATTTATTAAAGTGACTTGGAAGAATAAAAAGGGGCTTGTTGAACTTAATTAATAAGTATTTTTCAAAGAGTAAAGTACAAAGGCAGGTATCTTACTTTTTTAAAAGATAGACAACGCTATTGGGCATCTCACAATAGTATCACAATTAAACTTCATTTCCATTACTCAAAAGTTAATCTACCTTATTTCATCTCAATCTAATATTATCCTTTCCTATTAATGAAGTTTTATATACACAACTGTCATCCCAATTTGAATACTTTAATTTGACCAAGCACTTGTTGTTGGGGCATCCCTTTGAAACTAAATTAATGTATTACTTACTTGTGCTGCACAACCAGGACGTCTAGCAACATGGTCCATCCGTTTAGTATCTTTAAACCAGTCAACAGCAACAAGATCCATCAGAGGTTTACCAGCAGGAATCTAGAAGCATTTTCCAAAGTGATTTAGAGCATGGTGACATAGATTGTCTAAAAACCAAAGAGAACATCAATGAAATGCGAAACAATTAAAAGACCTTTGATTTATCATAGCAAAAGTTCTTGCTACGAACTCTGAAGTTATTTCCATCAGATATTCTCCAGCAGTTACGACCATTATCGTGGTTATCACGTCGAAGATTACCCGAAAAGATGGAAAAATCAATTTGATCCAATGGTTCTTCTTCGAGTGCTTCACAAGTACAAAACTATTGTTAGTAAAGAATTTGTGCAAACAATACAAATATTTAGTGAATACTACACATACCAGTTTTCTTCATTTCATGTTCAGGGCTGGGTGGCATTACCTGCAAAAAATCCATGCAACACGTTAAGCATGTATTTATGAAGGAGATGGCTAAAGTACTATGAAATATGCCTAAAGTCCACACCTCTTGATCAGCCCCTTGAAAATCCTCATCATCATCAGTATACTCATCCATCAGTGAAGCATTTTTATTTGCAGCTCGTATTTGGTCCAAAGAATGAGTACGATGATGAGGAGTCTCCATGAGTTTTTGATTCCTCTTGGAAGAGACTGAAGCAGATGTCATATTAACCATAACTGGGATTCTTGGAGCAGCAGTCCTTTCATCAGTTTGAGAAAAGTATTCACGGAGTCCTGAAGGAGGATAATATAAATGCAAGTTACACATTAAGCTTCCATCAAAATATCAGTCGAGAATCTACAGTTTCTTTTCCATTTTTTGATAAATCAAATCAATTCATTAGTAGTACCAAGATGATGGCGAAATTTACAACTTCATGTGCAGCATTAAGCTTCTAAGAATTCTATCCAATTATCTAAGAATTCTATCCAATTATCTATATAAAAAGGAACATGGCTCTACTCTTGATTCCCCACACCAAATATCCAGATAAAGATGTATCCGGTTTCCATTCCCAACTAGGAAATCGATTTATCTAGATAAGTCTCACCCCCTTCGACCTTTTCCACGCACACAACCCATAAAATTTGTTACTTCTACTGGACCATCCATATTGGTTTGTACTTATATTTATTTGATCAAAAGAAAAAGAATAAAGAAGGAAAAGAATCATTAACTTAGTTACTTTTCCCTTCTTGTCTTTCTGTTGACCAACCAACTATTAACTCCATATCTGACATACAACAAGAAGTGAAGAGGCGGAAGAGGAAGGCTGAAGCTTCCTGAAAATTGCTTACACGCACTAGAGACTCTCCGATGCCAAACACTATATATCCTAAACAGATGATGCATTAACAAATTTGATGCAAATGAAAAAGTATGCCATAACAAAATTGAAGTTTCTCAATTATGTGACTTCAGCAGAGTATAAGAAAAGCTAACCTGCCACACTGTTTAACATCTGCAACAGACAATGTTGCTGAAATGACGAGATATAGCCCACACCCCATCCTTTTAAATCGATCTGCATAAGATGTTGCACTTGTGTTCTAGGCCTCCCATTAAGAGGTTTGAGTGGGGAGATATTGAATCCACCACCTGTGAGTGGTCATAATTGGTTAGCATATAAGATAAAAACCTTCAGAATACTTCTGTGGAAGATATATAGAGAATCATCAATTCTATTGTTTTCATATGTATTCGGTGCAACGAACTAAATGGGTGGAAGGAAATAGAGGTTACTCTCAATATGAGCTCGAACATATCCAGGTAGTGGACCACAATTCTCATGCTCCCTAGAACGAAATAACACAACTGCAGAATAATGATGACAAATCATGTACAGTCATAAATAAACTGGACTAAAAGATAAATCTACAAGATAAGAGCCCTTGGATATACTTACCATAGCTTCCATCATCATTTCGACGCCAATAACGTACATAACAAAGATCACGAGGCCATACTAACCTGCAGACAGTTAATGTCAATCCAAATACCAACAATCTTTCAAACAAATTTGGGCCAGCATAGAGCGGAAGGTTATAGGGATCCATACAGACGACTACAAGTAATTTGGTACGGAGGCATATTTGATTGATTGGAGTGGAATTTTTCAATGAGATTTCCTTTTCTATCTTTGGTTTGTGAGTGTTGTCAGAGGGATGAGGAGCACAAAAGAAAACCATCATCTTTAGTAACTACAATTGTCAGAGAAAAGAAAACAAACAAACTAGGAGATGCATGAACCCTGATGGTGATTAGAATCACTGTATTAGGGGATACATTCAACTCATGTTGCCGCTGGAGCTTATTTACCCAAACTAAAGCAGAAATTAAATGAGAAATACAAAATAGATAAGCAATCATTACAACAAATTAGTCTGTAATCTTACGAAGGGAACCAGTCAAGTTGAAGTATGTGATAGAGTATTGCTGTGTGTCCATCTACCTCCTCAACTAAACTACCACACTGGAAGCTGCAATCCCACCTGTTAGACAAGTAGTTAAACACTGAAAAAACAAAGAATGTAATGATAATGATTTTAACATTAAGTTAACATAGAAATTATGTTTTTTCTAATGGCTGCATATAATTATCCCTTCTAGAGACTTTGTTCCCCAAGGTGAGAAAGTAAGTAAAAAGAATGCTTCACATTTCATGATAAGCATCTGAAAGAAGTGCTTGACATAGCTGAGAAATCCATGAAGGCTAGTGGCGCGAGGTTCAAACCTCGGTGGACAATGCGCCCGCCCCTCTATATTTTCCACTTAAATATGGAAGGATCCTTTATCCCCATAATGATGTAATTAGGACAATCCTTATTAAAAAGTTATATATTCGGGGAATTATAGGTTGTAGTTATTTTTTTCGACAGTTCTTCTAAACACTATTTGATTCACAATAACTTGAGAGAGTTATCGTCAGGATCCTCGAACCAATATTCCCCTGAGAGAGTTATCATGCGTTCTCAGAATGCTATTACCCTATACCTTTTCTACAATCTGCTAAATGGAATGACAAGAGTTAGTCACTAGATCACTAGTAAAGCTGTAGTGTAACCAACATAAGCCCAAAAGAGACTTGCTACACAGTACACACCGAGGACCAGCAACTTCTGGATACCAAAATGCATAAATACAGGAATTACTGCCAATTGAGAGCTTGTCATAGAACAGTTAAATTATAACTTTCTGAATAAACCTAAACAAAAGCACTTTTGAATGAAAAGCAAATACAAAGACAACAATGAATAACTAGACAGTTCACATTACTTACTCAAAACGTGTTGCATCCATGCTCATAACAAGCTCAAATATATCTTCGCAACTAGCCTCCACAACCCCAACAGCCTTCATTGCTCTACTACAGCTTTTTGGCTACATAGAGAAAGAGGAATACATGAAAATACCCTCAAAACTGTACTTCTGTAAATTAGGAAATGCTTGAGCCAGCACAGAACACAAAGATGAACTCATACTAATAAATCGCCATCCAGAAGCTCCTCAAAAATTCGAAGACCTGCATTCACACATTAGTGGAGGAAAATTGTCAATGGTCTATGAAGATACCACATTATATGTTGTACAGCTTAACTACACCGAAAAACACAAAAGTGAACATAAAGGAACACAGATTCAAATCATTGCCAGCAACACATGCTTACAGGAAGATAAAGATGAAAACATTATACAAACCATTTTGGCATTGAAGTAACCGCCAGTACTTTCTGGAGAACACTTGGTTATTCCCGTTTTGGTTTGCCAAATCAGAATCTATTTCCTTCGTCCAGTCAAATACAGACTCGGGGGGACCTGCCCATTCAAGATGCAAATGGATAGTTGAGCAAACATGTAGGCAGCAAAACAAGACAAGAGTATATGACACAGACTTTTGGATGGATCTTTTGGAATCTGTACAAGAATATATAGGGACAGATCTGGCTGACCTACTGCACCCTCCCAGCTCTATCTCTTAGACTCTTTCTGCTAAATCTGTTTTCCAATGGTTGTTCTTCGCAGCAAATTCGGATGAGAATCATCTTCATCATCAGCAGCACTAAACCTACAATATTGGGCGATCATAACAACAATTGTAAAAGCTGGAGAAATTGAAAGGTAAGTCCTTGGACTAAAAGTTATGTGCTACATTGCACATAAATTCTATAAGATGTGTCATGTGCCCGTGTGTGTAAAAGGCACAACCAAGGACCCAACTACAATCTTTCAAATTATTATCGTGTGATTCACAATCTTAGTAAGCATATAATAGGTTGTTTGGTCCTCCCAAAGCGAAGGCCTTCTTTCGTTCATAGAGAGTCATTTTAGACCAATTTCTGAAGCAAAACCAGAAGGTGATTTATCTTTCAAAAATATGATACTTGAAACACGAATACAGTACAGGACATATGTTTTTGCACTCTCAAAAATCTTAAAACATTTTAAGAAAAACTATGTAAGTAGATCAAACCTAAAGGTACAATGCCAATTAAAACCACTAAGTTTGGGATTGAGGGCAGCCAGATCCATTCCATTTTAAGGACCCCGATGCCTTGGATTAAGGAAGACGTACATCAATTGTTAACTAGGCTTTCCCCTCAAGAAGTTGGAGAAGTACTCTCATAGACCTTATCAACATAGCTAATAACGAAAACCAAAACAAAATGGATAACACAGATCTGCTTTGCTCTCTGATTGTGGCCACCCTATTTGAGTAGTGTTTATCTCTTTAATGAACAAATGCCTGCAAATATTAAACTCAATAGGAAGTATTTAGCAAACATCTTTTGTCTGCACACTTTTTTTTCACAGTTAGAATTAAAAACCAAACCTGCTTATGCAGTGACTAGTCAAGAGCTAAATTAACTTCAAAAGAAAGAAATGTAACAGAAATAGAACATACAGAAATGGTGGGATGACTGTTTTTCTACATTCTGAATTGAATATACCAACACCTCCATAACTCACAGAAGGCAAAAACAGAATACTTACTGACTTTCGTGATCTGATGAAGAAGCATTCCTCCCATTGTCCATATCATATTTATACTCAAACGAATTGTACTTATTGCCATTATTTCCTTGCGACTCCTGATGCTGCAAACTGAAGACATATTACTACCTCCAAGTACAGCGAGACAAGAAGAGATGGAAGAACTCTATATCTGAGGAGAAATATCAAGGAGAAGCTTTAATGCACAAGAGAAAACAACCTGATCAATGATTGATTCAATTTTTTCTTTCCAAATAAGTGCCTCCTGAATGTTGAAAGCTGCCATCTGGAACAAGATAATGATTAATATGAATAATTTTCTTCAATATCTAGACCTTCGTGTATTTGGCAGTCTATTTGGAGGGAAAGAAATATGAGGTGCTTTGAAGATTAAAAAGAAGGTTCTATTCAGAAGATCAAAATGAACTAGTGTAAATAGAGAAACTAATAAACCTGATAGGAACTGTCCCAGAAGAGAAGGAACATAGTTTTTCTTTTGTTTTGTAAAACTTTTGCTTGCACCTTCCTGGTGTTTTTATTAATACAGTTTCAATTCAGAAGGCAGTGTTCTTTTGACTGCATAATAAGACAGTTTGGCTGACCTTCTAAACAAGCTAGAGGCTGTGCAACTCAACCTTCAAGATGCCTGAAGTGCGTAGAACCTTATTTCTTGAACAGCATTAGAGAAGTAGAAAATTCACATTCTAAGTTTGTTGTACACTTTGATCTCCCACATCAGAAATCATTGGCAACAGAAATAGATATGGAAGACTAATACCCAAACTAAAAAGGCATGCTTTACTTATATAGCTTCTCCCAATGGATGTTTAACCATTCTGATCTACGAAGGGATTTATCACTTTGCAACATATGCTACCGGTGTGGAGAAGCTACTGAAATACTGATCACCTGGTTCGCTAACTAGTATTAAATCTGTGAAGCTATTCTTAAAAATCATTGGACTACATTGGAAAATGCCAAAGTCATGAAAGATCTTCTGTTATGTTGGAATGCAAGGAAATTGGTCAAAAAGAAAAATAAGATCTGGAGCACCATTCCACTTGGTTCTCTGTGGGCACTCTGGAAGGAAAGAAACTACAGATGCTTTGGATGCAACGCTGAAAATTTGTATATAAGTTCAAGCATAAGGCTGCGTATCAATTAATCATGTGGTATAATCTTGAGGAAGTATATGACACAGACTTTTGGATGGATCTTTTGGAATCTGTACAAGAATATATAGGGACAGATCTGGCTGACCTACTGCACCCTCCCAGCTCTATCTCTTAGACTCTTTCTGCTAAATCTGTTAATGAATAAAGCTCTAGCTTGCTGATAAAGAAGATCTTCAATAAAGGATTTCCCATAAAGCAGAAACTCAATAGCCAGTGAAACATTATCCAGGTCTAAGGAGCAAAAGAGAAACCATAAATGCAGCTAAAACCAACCATAATTTATCAATCAACAACGAAGTCTTCAGTGCAAAAATATTTCATAGAAGTATAGATCTAGAATGTAATCATGTGCCCTAATCACCAGAAACTGCAACACATCTCTCATTACATTACACCTAGAGGGAATTGAATTTATGTCAAAACATTTTTACTTGGTAAACCACGTATAGAATTGTAAAAAAAATTGCAGTTATGTTTTATATCCAATGTATCCCACTTGTGGATTATATTCTGTACATTGCTGTCATTGCTGTTTTATATCCAATATATAAACTGTATCCTTGTGAAACATTATAGGAGAGTTCTGCTATGCCCTTCAATTTTATGAAAAGGTTCAACTTTTGTAAATATTAAACAAATAAAATTCCATCATGTCAATGAAACTTTCATTCCATCCACATATTCATTACACAATGTGCCTCTAAAGACATCTTACACAGTGTGCCTCCAAAGACATCTTACACAATCTATTGCCTATACAATTCCTGCCAAAGAACAAGGAGTTTTGGGCATTTTCCACGAGCAACTAGTACAACAGATCAGAATAACACTGACGAATACATAAGAGTCAGCACTCTCAAAAAGGGTTATGATAAATAAGATCACGGGATGACTAAGAAAGTCAACTGTACTTATGGGGCTAGAGTCTGGAAAATCCTTATTCAAAAAAGTCAGGAAATTCATACAAGGACAGGAGTTTTTCTCTAGCAAAGTGTTGGTCAAAATACGCGATGGCAGGAAAATCAAATTCTTGCAGGATTCCTGGCTCTGCCACACTGCCCTAAGATTGAGGTATTCCAGTTTATTCAGTTCTGTTAATGTGTTTTGGATGGATAGTGTTTAGGAAAGCTGTTTTAACTCAAAAGGAGAGGCCTATAACAAGTCAACAGATTCACATGTGTGAAATAGACGCAGAAACCATAGTCTCCTCTCAGTTATGCAAACTTTCTGAATTTTTAGGCGGCAAATTGGCATTGACAAATTCGGCAGACCTACTCTCTTGTTGGAATAGAAAAGCCTACACAAACACCTGAAGAAGGTTGGAATACAACATTTGCCGCTGTCTGGTGGAGCATCTTAAAAGAGAGGGTGTTTTGACGGACAAAAGAACTCATCTCTGAAGATTATGTCTGACTGTTTTTGTTGATAGCTTCTTGGTGTAAATTGGAACTGATAGATGTTTGTGAAACCCTGTTACAACAATTCTTAAAATCTTTTGTATAGATAGGCAGGCTTTCTTTTCTTTACTTGCTACCTTTTTGGATGTAATCATAGCACATTCTTAGTGCTGGTTTTGAACATCAATAACACTTACCATTTCAACAACTAAAAAAAGTTGCTTGTTTCTGTTAGGTTTTAGCCCACGACAGCTGTTTAACACAGTGAAACATGAAAAGGAGAGGTAAACAGCTTTGTAGTAGGTGTTTCTATTGATAGGTGGAGGAAGATGGCAAATATTTCATTTTTGCATTGCCTAGTTACTGGGGCAGATGCAAAAATTTTTATATTCATGTTTAGGATAACATGGGTTGTGTCATCTACTATAGAAGAGTTACCAAGAACTGGATGTTTTATATAAGAATCAAAGAGTTGAGGAAATTCTGGAGAACAATTACATTGGACCATTTGGAAAGAGAGGACCCAGAGCTGTTTCAAAGGGAAGACATCATTAAGACTTGTCGTAAAACAACGACGTTTATGTAATTTAGCATTTTGGTGCAGTTTGTCTGATGTATATGATGTGGAGAAAATATAAGAGTTCCTTAGTAGCATACAGAACAGGGAGACATTGTATTTTCTGAAATAGCCAGTTTGCATTGCCTAAAATATCTTGCAATTAATAGTTCTTACTTTTGCTTACTGATAAAAGAACAGGCTGGCACACACAGAGACGCGCAAGCCAGTAGCGCCAAGCATCAGTGCCTTCTACAAGCCACTCAACCTGTGCCGTTTTCGCCATAATTATGCTGGAGACATACAACAGTTTGGTTTTGGGCCAAATTGATATTCTTTTTAGAAAAATTGATGCCAACTAGATATCTTTTTATTTTATTTTTCATCTTTTTTTTCTTAAACCAGAGTAGGGAAAAGAAGAGCACTTGGGCTATGTTTTTATCCTTGATGACACTCAGGTGAATGTCACTTGAGCTTTCAGCCAAATTGCCATTGTTTTTTATATACTTTTATTTCCTTTTGATAAAGATTGTCATTGTATTACCCAAATAATAGTCAAATAAAGGTCATTATGCTTAGTGATGGCTTTTGCATCTGATCACTGACAGCTATTTAACCTGACAATATATAGTTTGCATTACAAATTGAACTTTGTATGCATAATTGAATGGGAAAATGTAATTTCTCCGGTATACGTGAGATAGTCCTGAAAAGTTCCATTAAGAAAATTAGAAAAAAGCCCTCAGTATCCATCTGAATTGGTTTTATCAGCAAAGGTTGGACTAATATGCCGTAACTATAAGGAGAACAACAACAATAGCTATCAGGAGAGGCTAAATTAATCAAAATAAGATCACGTTGAGATGCAATATGACAAGAATGAATAACAAGTTTGAAAACTTGAGCATGCACATTCGAGATGGTGAAGTGAACTGTTTAAAGCAAGAACATAGAGAATAGAGAAAGATCACGCACCGTGACACGGTTATACTTGTCTTTCTTGTTGTAAACTGATAAGACATAAACCATCTGAAAGATATACATAAGATTAACATCCTCAAAGAGAAATGCTAAGTATGTGTCTTCATCAAGCATAAATGACAACACACATCAAAAAAATTATCCTAGGACATCTTTCAAAATTTCAGAATTTAACTGCAGCAAATCATTGTCTGCACAAATATTTCAGAATTCAAGAAAATGAATTCACATTTATAATAAAGCTAATAATGCATAAATAAACATTATAAGTAGAGATGTGACATCCCTTCTTTTAACTCAGGAACCTAGTTAAGATTTTGGTTGAATGTTCACCATGTCAATTATCTTGATTCCATCAATATTTTTCACTAAATTTGATCTAGCTCACCACTACGTTAAATATGCCATAGATGTCTATGCCTTTTTTCCCCTTCTTTCTCCAGAAAGCTTTTTCTTTTTCTTTACGCATTATAATATAATGGATGAATTTTGCTAGTTATTTGGAACGCATTAATTTTAGACCCTTTAACTAGAGAAGCGGAAATTTGATACTAAAAATTTATATACTGAGGTAGGTTAATAATTTGGAACGCAAAATACACGTCTGATTTAGATCCTTTAGAGACAGAATACTAAAAAAACTTACACGTGGAGGAGATTGATAATCTATTGAATGATATGTAAGAGAGTGGGGTTTGTGGAATTTTTTATAGCGTAGGATTAACTCACAGAGTCTATAAGTGAGTGACACTTCAAATATTTTAAGTTTGGGCAATTTAAGCTAATTTTTATTAATCAGAAGATTTCTTTTGCTTTTTATTTGTATGAAGCGCTTGGATGTAAGAGGGACTCCTAGAACGTCTCCCCCATCAATTCCCCCTCCCTTTCAAAAACTATCATCAATTTCCCAGCTCTAATAGAGCATGTTTCTCATTTTTTTTGGCCCTCGATTGTTTGAGCATCTCTAGGCCCTTGACCATCATAAAAACCTTTAGTCCAACAAATTTTAAAGAATTTTCAATCTAAATATGCCATAAATTTGAACTCTAAAAATCGCTCTAAATTTGTCCATCACAAGTAACCATACAACTTAATACTTGACACATCCAGGTCATACAACAACTCAATTTAACAATTGATGGATTAAACAATACTAGCATTACACATCCAGGTCACGCAACAACTTACGATCAACCATTGGTGGATTAGACAATACTGGAATTACACATTTTAAGCCTACTTTGCCACTTTTAATTGTTAGATTTAGTAACAATAGTCGGTGATTAACTAGCAAGCACAGCACTTGTTAATTAAGGCAAAAATCAAACAGTAAAAAAGGGATTTCTTTTTATCAAAAGTATTTGTCATACATTCTTAACTGGACTACGCCCTCGATATATAATGCGAAGACAG
>DF357889.1:115914-135907 GCA_000787875.1 Solanum virginianum | reverse complement strand
CCTCCCATTTGATCGGTCTCTTCTTCATCTCCAATTTACAAAAACAAGGTATGCACGCGACTATTTGCTGAATACAACACCAGATCAAATATTTGATCTTGAAATAGTAATAACTAAATATCCTAGATTTCTATCCCAAAACAAGTGAAACTAACAACATAATGGTAATATACGTCAAGGGCGGAGCTAGCCTACGAGTTTCAGGTTCACATGAACCAAGTAACTTCGCCTACATCTCGTATATGTATTGAATAATACACTAAAGAGTGATTCGACAGTTGGTTATAGAGTTATGCAGGTATTAGTAATACAAGAATTAGTTCTAGCAGAATCTATATTCATGTATTAGTTATACCATCTTCTAACTTACATAAAATAATACATCAATTCCCTCTTGATTATCCATGTATTAGTTATGCAAATTTCTAAATTGCAAACCAATCACCGTATTAATTTTATACATAGTAAACAAATGTTACCAACATCATATATTACTCATGCAGGATTTAATACATGAATAACTTACTTCCTAACCAACTACCAAACGACATCTAACCGGTCATTTAGTTCAATGGGATAAGGTGGGATATATCCCCCGACTTTCAACCAAACAAAGTGTAAATTTAATCCTGAATATCGCACCTTATCCCATCAAACTCACACGAGTATAATCGCGTGATAACTTAGTCCGCAAACCAAACAACCCCTCAATATGCTTATTATACATCGCAGAAACTCATAAACTTCAAATCCTGAATACACCTTGAAATAAATAAATAGTAAGCCTAAGAAATTAGCTCCTAACAAATTCCAATCTTCTAGAGTGCACAAATAGTTTACACAAAACAACAAAAAAAAAAATCATAAATTCATTAAAAAAAAAAGGATCATTAGATTCATTATAATGAAAACATATAAATCATTAATCAAAAAAAAATTAAAAAAACACAAGAAAATTCACAATCATGCAAAAATAAATTTTCAAAAAAATGAAAATGAGATTAATTTACCTTCCAAGACCAAATAGACTCATTTTTCAATTTTTTTTTTTATATATATGGAAATGGATTTCTAGAAATTATAATGATTTTTCAATAGAATTTTTTTCTTTAAGCAATGAGAAGAAGAATGATGGAAAAAGAAAAGGAGAGAGATAGTGGAGAAAAAGCGGGCAGCGGCAAAGAAGCTGCCCAGATTTGAAGGATTTATTTTATAATTTTTCAAGGACAGGTAATTTAATTTTTTATTCCTTAATTTTAATTTATTTTCTTACCTTTCTTTTTTAATACTTTGGAAGACATATTTAATTAATTATCATTTTGGTCATAATTCTCAAATATTTTTGATAAATTAAAATTTTATCAAGTGTTTGGTTATGAATTTTGAGAGAATTTTTTAAAATAATTTATAAAATAAGTTTTAAAAATTATTCAAGATATTCGTAAGTTTATATCATCATTTTATAGTGACATATTTCGTAAAAAATTATGACAACAAGCAAAATTAATGTAATTTAAAAAATTAAAAGAAAAAAATCATTTATTTATATAGAAAAAATACTATTACTATTTATAATTGAAAGTGAGTTCGAAGAGTAGATTCAAATAAGAATAATATAAAATATGTATGTAATAGTATAAATTTTCTAGAATAAATTAGGAATGAAATTTAGCGAGAAAAAGTATAAAATGATGATTGTTTTAATAAAATATATAAATTTGGTATAATTTTTTAAAATGTCTAAAATAGTAAAATTTGATCGAAAATTTAATTTTTATAGTAATTAAGAATTTAAAATATTTATCAAATATGTTTATTAAATAATAGTAAAATATATGATCCAATACTAATTTCTAAATTTTTTAAATTTCATATTAAATTAAAATTAAATAAATAAATTGATTCAAGAAAAAATAATTAATTTTAGTACCTAGAAAAATCGAAAAAAGGCTGTAACGCACAGAAAGTGTTTGACATTTTCCTTTCTGTTGCACAAAAAGTGATGACCGCATATGTAGGCATGTGCCATTGACACGTGATTTTTATTCAATTACATTAATCTAAACGTCGATTAAATTTGAATTCACGTAGTTAATATTATAATATATTTGATAAATTTTTATTGAGATGAAAATTTTTCAAACATGTTAAAATAATATTTGTGTGCGTTAATCGAGTTTATGTTGTATTATTTAAGTTGAATAAATGCTTGTGATTTTATCCTTGAAAGCTACAAAATTAAAATCCAACAAGTAACGTTCATATTGTTCAAATATTACAAAAATTATTTATTTGTGTTAGATTAAGAAGTTTTACATTGATTTTTTTGAAGGTTGAGTAAAAAATTAAAAACATCATTATTAAGGTGTTGATCAAAGTTTAAAAATTCAACTGAATCTTGTTAATTTGGGTTGTTAGACTTTTTTGAGGAGGTTGTTATTAATGATTTTGATCGACTAGTTATTTGGTTTGTTTTGATTTTAATGTTATTGGAAATATTCTCACAGACAAACACAATGGTGATAATTTTGGCGATAGAAATGAGAAGATTAAAAGATGTGGTTATAATTATTATTTGCAATGATTTTTTAAGTTAATAAATGTGTTACGATTCTATTGAACCATAACACATACATATTTCAAAAAATCAATCAAATATATAATAATAATTTATAAAAGGCACGTTTTAAAAAAATTTGATGATTTTTTTTTTCACGCTCATGATATATGCAAATTCAATTAGCATGCTCATAAATATATAACTCAAAAAATTAGGTCCGCACGATCATAAATATAAATATGAAAATCTTTCACATAGTAAATAATAATTTTTGTTCCTCACAAAATTGTAAGGACATGAGAAATTGCAAGTGGTTGTATTACCTATTATAGGTAAGGTATTAATTAAGTAGAACAATGAAAAATAATTAATTCAAATATAAGCAAGGTAATAAATATACATGCATTTTTTCTTTTTTGTATTAATAAAGTATAATTTATTTCACTTCAAATAAAAAATAAAGTTATAAATCACTTGCAAATATAGATTTTTTATTTAAAAACTCAAAATTAATCTAAGAGAAAATATGTATTATCCTTTAAAGTGTGACACGAATACTCTGTCATCAAAAAGGCAGAATGTTGTTATAGAATAGAATTCGCTATTTTTGGAATAGAATAAGCTTTGTGTCCTAACCAAATACTACGGAATGATAAAGCTAAATTAGGCAGGAGAACTTGGCTAACTTTCCTATTATGATCGTATCTCTGAACGACAGGTACCCACAACCACCATAACAAATGATTATATATATATATCTTAAACTCATTTTTGATAGTTTTTTGAGTTGATTCTATCATTCTCATATTGGTAATTATTATTAATATTATTATTATTATTATGATTATTATTATTATTATTATTATTATTATTATTATTATTATTATTATTATTATTATTATTATTATTATACTTTTCTTGAACAATAAAAAAGGAAATAGGACACAATGGTAACAAACAACAAAAGTAAAGTTCATAAATTGCACATGGATGAAACTTAAATGTGAAAATAACTTTGGTCCCCAAATTTGAAGACTTCAATTACAAGAGATTTCCCCCCTCACTCTAACAAAATTCAAAGGGGAAAAAAAAAGATTTGCTACAACTAGCTCTTTTTGTAGTCTATCATTCTCAATAATTATTCAACCTTAAGAACAAAGTTTGCTTCTTTGGTGTCATGATTCATTCACATAACCATTTGAACTTATATACACTACCATGTACATCTTTTTGATACTATTAACTCACCTAAAAAGTTGACATCAATAACTTAAAAAATAAGATGAATTACTTACTATAGTAAGTTAGAAAATATTGATAATGTATTATATTTATATACAAAATAATATCTAGAGATATGACATAAAGTGAGTTGAGAATTATGTGATCTCATGTTAAAATTTTAACAGAATTTAAGTGGTTTCTTTCGATCTGTTCAAACCTCGTTGGCCAGACAAAATGAAAGGTATCAAAGAAAGGACTTACAAACTCCTTATGTTTCGTTAATTATCGTAATGATTGTTTCATTAAATGTATCAATTTGTATTCTATACAAGGAATTGATTTGTATCCTTGTTTGACTGTCAGTTAAGCAAGACACGTTGATAGAGAAAATCTTGATGACGTGGGCATAACTATTTACTCTGTGAGAGTAGTTGAGAGGTTGTGTAAGTTTAACTCGTGAAACATACCACACATATCCTAATGTTGCTAATCAAGATACGCGCAAGCTGATTAGAACATCATCGAAATAAGCAAGGAGATTTGTATCCTTGTCCGATCTTAGTTAAGAAAGAAACAATGATAGAGGAAGTCTCTTCTTCTATATCTATATTGGTGGAGCATAATTAATTACTTTGTAAAATTAGTCGAGAGATTCATGTAAGTTTAACTCATGAAATATATGCCACATATATCCTATATAGCTAATCAAAATACGTGCAAGCTGATTAGAACATCACCAAAATTATAAGCAAGAGATTTGTATCCTTGTCTGATTGTTAATTAAGCAAGAAATACTGATAGAGAAAGTCTCTCGATATCTATGTTGATAGGACATAACTAATTACTATGTGAAACTAGTTGAAAGATTTGTATAAATTTTTAACACATAAAACATACTATGTATATATCCTATATTACTAATCAAAATACGTGCAAGTTGATTAAAACATCACCGAAATTAGCAAGGAGATGTTACATCATTGGACCATGGACCACAAGAAAGACATAATTTACCTCTCCCCCACTCTCTAAGGTCCCCCAATATTATCACCTTTCTTCTTCAACCCCACACTCCTTTATTCCCATGTCCCAATGCTTCCTCCCTTTAAGCTTAAACTCTTGATTAACTCATAAATCATCAATGTTCAACCTCAAATTCCTCCATTTTTTACAGTAATGGAAGTGCTAATCAATCTTAATCAACCCCCTTAATGATAATTATCCAAAACCCTAGATCTGTCCCCCTATTAGGTAACTCCATCAACCTTTGCTTCTTTAGTCTGAAACACCTTTATATTAACTGCAGCTGTGATAATAATTTCTGGGTGCACCTTTTTTTTTGTCTGAATTTTGAAGTGAATATTTGGGGATTTTTATTTTGGGTGGGAGATGAGTACGGCGGCGGAGACGGTGGCGGAGGGGTACAGAACGCCGTTCACGGCGGTGCAATGGCAGGAATTGGAGCATCAAGCAATGATATACAAGTATTTGGTGGCCGGTGTTCCGGTGCCGGCGGACCTTGTTGTACCTATACGACGTAGTTTTGAACCCATTTCAGCGAGGTTCTGTCATCATCCTAGCTGTATGTTTCTCTTTCTTATTGTTGTCAATTTTTAATTTTTTTTTTTGAAATTTGTTATTGGACAGCTAGCATGCAGAGATTATTCCAAGATTTGAGCTTGATGGGTTTATCTTAGTGTGTTAAAAATCTTATCTTTGTTGAAAATTTGAGTTTTTTAGTGTAAAAAGAAACTGGGTTTTTCCTATCCATTTTAAACCCTGGTAGACAGAATTATCTGTTAGCCAGGTAGATTCGGACTCTTTGAAAATGTCAATGGGTCGGATTCTCCAAAAAGTAGTGTATTTTCGGAGAATGTGACACGAGTGCAGCATTGAAAGTGAAGAGTCCTGTTACTTATTGGTGGGGAGAGCTGTGCGCAAGTTGGCTCGAACACTACAGTTAACCAAAAGAGAAATGATGGGTTTGGATAAACTTAATCTGCGTCTGCTTGCATGTACAAGCATATCCTATGAGATAGTGTTTAGACCTATAGGAAGAGATCACATGTTCTTTTTCTTGATTCTGTAAGTTAGCTTGTTTGTATTGCATAGTAAGTATGTCTTTTGTTTGTAAACGGAAGAGTCTGCATTTCTGAAAGGGAAGTTTAGTACGCTTTGATGGTGAAACTGGGGAATGTAGATGAAGTCATAAAGATAGTTGTTTTGTCGTTGTTTGCTTTTGGGCTCAATATTTTGTTAAGGTAGCATTGGCGGAGGCAATATTTTTGTTGAAGGGTTCATTGTCTACTATATTTACATGAAAAGAAGTTGACCTTGTATATACAATGTGATTTTCTTGCGAACCACTTCTTCCCTACTAGGTCTGTCCCTTAAGGCAGTTCACTTGTTAGTAGTTGTTCATTTCGTTTTCATCTCATTCCATTTCCTTGTTTGAAAATTTGCTGATCCATTCATTTCAGCTTTCAGCTTATGTATGTAATTAGTTAGTTGTAGGGGAAACATTTCTATCTTTTATTCTTTGGGTAGGACTGCAAGTTAATTCGTGTTTGGGTTTGAGTAGGTTGCTATGGTGTACTATACCCTGGCGCTTCTTTGTTGTACAATAATGTAAGAGGTGGCATGTCATTTCTTTTTGAGAGGTTCATCTGGTGTCTATTTTGGTTTTATGCCATAATTTATATTTCAATGTCCATGAAGTGAATAAATTTCAATCTATATTCTGGTAAAACTCCTATCTGTTGGAGTTCCGACTGCGGACCACCCAATCAAATGTAGTATAATGTTTTCTGTTCGAGCGGTAACGCTCTTCTTTTATCGTCGACCTGAGGGAGGGGTGTTGCAACCCTTTTGTGTTTGCTAAATATGGAGCTTATTAGTTTGTATCTTCTGCTGTCAGTGGGTTACTATTCCTATTATGGGAAGAAGTTTGATCCTGAGCCTGGAAGGTGTAGAAGGACAGACGGAAAGAAGTGGAGGTGCGCCAAAGATGCATATCTTGACTCAAAATATTGCGAGCGGCACATGCATCGAGGCCGCAACCGTTCAAGAAAGCATGTGGAATCTCAATCGACTGCCCCGTCCTTGTTGACTAGTGTGTCGCACAATACTACTGGGAGCAGCAAAACAAGTGGAAATTTCCAACGTAGCAGCAGTGGAAGCTTCCAGAACACACCACTATATTCTGCTGCTAATTCCGAAGGACCAAGTTACGGAAGCGCCACAACAAAGATGCAGACGGAGCCTACAACCTATGCAATAGATTTCAAGGGGTATGGGTAAATTTTCTTTGTGCTCGTGTTTCCTCTTATCAGTTGTATAACATCCAGTTTCATGAAATGCCAAAATGGCAACACAGGTATTTCCATGGAATGGCTTCTGATGAGCAGAATTTCTCTTTCGAAGCTTCGGCAGGCACGACAAGTTTAGGAATGGGATCTAACACAGACAGCATGTGGTGTCTGATGCCTCCACAACTTCCCTCAAACCCCATGGTGAAACCAAAAAATGATTCTCAGTTACCCGATAGCTCACAACCAATCCGAATGACTAACCCATTTGAGCCTATGAATGATGCAACTATTTCTGGACAGCAACACCAACATTGCTTTTTCGGCAGTGACATAGGCTCTCCTGGGACAGTAAAGCAGGAGCAACGTTCAATGCGCCCTTTCTTTGACGAATGGCCTACAACCAAGGAATCATGGTCCAATCTTGATGATGATGGATCCAACAAAAATAATTTCTGCACTCCTCAGCTGTCCATATCCATTCCTATGACTCCTCCTGACTTCTCCTCAAGGAGTTCTTGTTCCCCAAACGGTGAGTTAACATCTTCAAGCAGCCCTTTTATCCAATTAATGTCGCACTCTATAGCAACGCAGCAATGACTTTTTGTTCTGCATTGAGTGCAGATGCTTGAGGAATGCTGCCATTGCAATAAGGAGTTTCTGGTGCTGCACTGAGTCGTCAAATTCTCATCAGTACGAGTCGATGGATTGAACCCTGGCCTCGGATGTCAAAGTTACCTCGTAAGTTGCACGAGAACATCCTGGTACCTTTGCATGTCTTTATGGTGTAACATGGTTTACAACACAATTGCAACCAGTTTTCACTGTATAACGAAAATAAATAAATGTACTTTGCCTGTTTTCATTTTATGGATTCCAGTTTAAAGATTGCAAATCATGTAATTTAGTTTCAAATAAGCTGATGATTTTATAGATTACAAGTTCTTCTTTGTTTGCCAAGTTTTTAGATTGTCTCATTATCAACTAGTTGAATGATAAACTTACAAGTAGAGTACAGAATAGAGCTGTTTATAGAGCTATTTTATAAACGATTCTTTTCGTCAACAACAATAACATATCCAGTGAAATCCCACAAGTGAGGTCTGAAGAGGGTAGAATGTACGCCAACCTTACTACTACCTAAGTAGAGAGACTGTGTTCTGAGAACTCTCATCTCAAAATTCATACGCAGAAAGGACTAGATATGACCAAAAGTAAAAGAAATCACATGACAATACGAAAATATGATACTTTTCGTCATTACACAATAATGAATTTAAAGATACATAAACAACATACTCAAGTGAAATCTACTCAAGTAAAATCTAAAAAGGATAAAATATACTTCGACCACACAACTACCTCATAGAGATAGAGAGAGACTATTCCCGAAAAACTCTCAGCTTAATATAATAAATATAAGTTACAGCCAAAATATAAACATTATTAGTGCTATATTTTTATCACTTTGCTTGCATAATAAAATCCTTGAAATCCTGTAAAGCAGCAGTTGAACCAACAGAAAAATTAGCATTTCTAAATTTTTCAGTCAACTCTATCAAGTACTTGTTTATCCTCCATTAATCCCTTAATCCCTTGTATTATCTCTTCCTTCTTTACCTTTTTCAACCCAATATTTTCTCTACTCGCTTCCATAGTCGAATTCCATCCACAGTCAAACATGCATCCGCCAGTCGACGGATGACTCAAAATCAACAATTGTGGGGCCCATCCATGTATAACTAAACCTCTTTTCCCAACTTTACTTTCTAAACCACTAGGATAAGAATCTTGATTCTTGGAAATTACCCATATGAAATTTTGGCTTGAAATTTCTTCATGTTCTTGTTAAGTTGGCACAAGTTCACTACCAAAAGAAATGTAAATTACTGAATTTGGAGATTTTGTGTCTAGCCAATTGAGTATTTCTTCTTCTGAATAATTTGCGTTTTGACTTGAATTATTAATTGCCCTAATATCTTTGTCATGAATTATGGAGTTAGTAGCAGTAAGTGTCCAGAATTTTTCTGGTAGCAGGCCAATTCCATAAATTGGAAGCCTTGTTTGTTTTGCTAAATATTCCAAGAATGTGTGCTCTAGTACATCATGTGTGTTCACAAGAATGGCAATTGTAATCTTTACCTGTTAGAAAAAAAGAAAGAAAGAAGAGAAATGAAGACAAAATTGTGTATGGGATAAAAGTATTGAAACACATCTAAACTATAGTGAAATTATCGCGATTACACATTTAAATCATACGATGAAAGGTAATCTTGTGATCTTAAATTAAAATTACGTTAAATGTTTCAAAGTGCCCTTTAATCTTGTGTCTTAAAGATGTCACGTGGAAAGTTAAAAGTTAAATTTTTGCCAGAAAAGAAAACGAGTCATTCTTTTAAAAAGAAATCAAAAAGAATTGAGAAAGTACTTGTTTTCATTTGATTCTTTCAAGACCCCAAACACAAGATCCTTATCCTTTCTCGAACTTTCTTGAACTATCTATATATGTGAAGGATGTTTGACTAGACACATTTTTCTTTTATCGTTATATATATTTAATAATAATAATAATATTGAGTAAAAAAAAAGAAAAGTGTGTCGCGTAAATTAAAATTAATTACCTCTTGGACCCATATTGGTTCATCCCCAGGTTGTGTTTGAAAAGATTTCTTCTTGGTTCCAATTAATGGTTTTTCTGATGAGCCATAGTATCTTCTTACTATATCATCATAATCCATGGCCATTTCATCGGGTAAACCCGGAAGAAATCGGGTTTCACCTGATAAATTAAAGGAGACGGTTATTCATTAAGCATGTAAAAAAAATCTTTTTACGCAAAATATAAATATATTGTATGCATTTATTTTATGAATATAAGTGTTATTTCATAGGTAGTATTTAAGGAAAATAGAGGGTACGTAGTAGGCTGTATCATAGAAATAAAAGAGATTATTTTTAAAAGACTCAATTAGTTACACAACAATTTCAAAAAGTCGAATAACAAATAAATAATAGAGAAAACTTAATACACTATACAAAGCAGAATAATGCAATCAATAAAACACAAAAAAACAAAAGGTAGTTGCAGTAATCGAAGAATAAAAAAAACTACGAAAGTAATACTAATACACTATCTATCCACCAAGCCTAAGTTTTAACCCATAGAAGAGCGATACAACACTCAATCGTCTTCTAACTTTTTACGATTCCATTATCAGAGTATGTGAGAATAATTGTTAAGATCTCATAATTAGGATTAATCTATTAAAAATTAGATTCAACAACAACAACAACATACCCGGTGAAATTCCACAAGTGGGATTTGAGGAGGGTAGAATGTACGCATACCTTACCACTACCGTATAGAATTAGAGAGGTTATTTCTGAGAACTCTCCGGAACACAAAAAATGACTAGTAATGAATAGCACATGGCAATATTAAAAATTAGATTCATTGATCAAATTTAAATTCTGAATACGCTAACCTGATTTGATGAACTCTATGTCAGCTTTCCAAGAAGCATAATCCATGTCAAGGGAGGCACCACTAAAAGGGGAGAAACCCACAATAGGCACTTGAAATTTTGTGAAGACATCTCCCAAATATGGCAATATCATGAAATCAACTATAGCACAATTATTATTTTTGGCTGATGTCAAAACTGATTCTACACCTTATCTCAATTGCTTGTAATGTAACATAATAGGTTGCGGGTCGAATTTAATTTCGGGTCGAGGAGGAAGCGGTATTGGGGCGTCAACTTCTACGACATTGACGATCGAGTGGTGGAGTAAGGAAGAAGAAATGGAGGAGGAGACATCAAGCGGTATTGGGGCGTCAACTTCTACGACATTGACGATCGAGTGGTGGAGTAAGGAAGAAGAAATGGAGGAGGAGACATCGGAAGAAACGACAAATGTAGTTTTAAAATAAAAAGAAGAGCGCTTTTTGCAAAGATCAATTAGTGGCAACACATGGCCTTGCCCAAAAAATGGCACTACTAAAATCTCCCCCATATTGTTTATGATATTTGGTTAATTTTCTTCTATTTATTTTAGAAAAAAAATTTAAATTTAGTCAAAACGCGATGACACGCATAAACATACGTGTCGAAAATAGGAAACAAGTGTCCCTTGCTAGATGTAAAGATTCATGCATGCAAATTTTTTAATTGTACTTGTATTACCATATTTGTAGTGCTCTTTGACACATTATATTTTAATAAATATAATATTAATTTGAATAGATTATATCGATTTTAAAGTGCCAAAAACTAGGAAAAATCGTTGGCATTGAATAGATTTTGAAAATCTATGGACCGTGTCAATTTTTTAGCAGTGATCATTTTATATTTTCCGTGCGAGTTAGTGTTTGGCGTCCATTTAAATTGACTTCTTTTAGGTAATTTTAAACTAAAATATAAAAGGCAATTTTGAAATATTTGACTAAAATTAAAAAATGCTCAAGGCAAAATAACAAAAATTACATAAGCTAAAAGCCAATCCAAACAGGCTTTAAGTTAGAAAATTAAATGGATAAATTTATTTAGTTGGGATTTTCAGAGTTTAAAATTGGACCAACGATCTCAGAAAACAGCATCTCTACTTAGATAGTAGTAAGGTTTGCGTACATTCTACCCTTCCCAGACCCCACTTATGGGATTTCACTGGGTATGTTGTTATTGTTGTAAAATTTGACCAACGACAAAATATCAGGTAATATTTAAATTAATTTTTTCATAATGCAATTTTGACGGTTGGTCAAAAGACATAAGTGAGTCAAAAATGCAATCAGAGAAGTTTTTAAATTTTTTTGCGATAGTTCAAAGGCAGTTTTGACCCTTTTCCGTATAATTCAATCTCTTTTTCAGTTTCATTCAAACAATAAAATAAATCAAAGCATGCCTAATAACAACAACTGTAAATGCTCTTTAATCTTCTACCTGTGCTCCCTACTGTCTGTGGGAAGGCAAAACAAAGGCCAATGCTACAGAGTGTACAATGTATATTGTGCTCCTCTCCATGTTGCTTAATTCTTTGAACCTGCAAGAAATCGATACACGACACATGAGAAGTTTTTCAAGTTCAGATTGCAGTAAAAGGAGGATACATGAACGTGGATTCGTTCATGGTATATATCGGATATGAGTGTGTGCAAGTATCTGATACAAGGACGTCAAGTTTTTCTTTTTGTGTTCTAGTTTTTATGTCATGGTTGTTAAACACTTGTTTCCTGAATAAACAAGTTAACGCAGCAGTTACAAACGACAGCACCACAGAGTATCAGTAAAGGGGACATTGGCAATAGAAAAATATCAAAATAAGAACGTTCAAGTTTCTAGTATGGACCTTTTCTTAGTTTTATGAGAACAAATGATTGCAGATAGAGTACCAGCTTCCATATCAAGAACATTTAACAGTTTAACACAGATTCTGGATAAGAGTATAACACAGTTTCAGTGAACCAGAAGGAAGCAGTTATCGTGTTCAACGACTCCCAAAACAAGTCTTGAAGGAAATAGCAATCAACTCTTTATTTCTTCCCACTTTTATCGCCAAAATGTCATCTACAGTTGACTTTGTGCTCCAAGAAAAAGGAATATAATAGAATAAGTGATCTTAGTTGCAAATTGAACACCAATCCGAACGAATAACTATTTTAACCAGGGGCGGAGCTACACTATCTTGAGGGAGTTCATCCGAACCCCTTTCGGCGGAAAACTATACTATTTACATATGATTAAAATAATTTTTAAGGTATATAATAGATGGTGAATCCCCTTCGACTAGTTCGTGTGTCTACTTCTTTAGATTTTGAACCACCTTGGTGAAAACCTTGGTTCCGCCACTAATTTTAACTAAGGAAAGATCAAGTTCCTTTCCCGTCAACAATCATATTTAATCAAATCTTTGGACAAAAGAGCAGCTAGGAACCTAATAATAGGTGTTCTATCAGCACACTTATCTCCATTAGTTTTTTTTTTTTTATTTGCACTGGGTGCCCAAGTCTCTTTGAGCCCCGACTAATCCCGGGGGTGCACAGGCCCTCGGCAAGGAGTTTTCTGCAAGTGCACCACGGTTAATTCAGGTTTTACCCAGTCCAATGGCCCTCAGAAATTGTTTGTACCCAGTGAGGTTTGAACTCCATTAGTTTGAAGGAATAGATTTTACAGAGACTAACAGCAAAAACCACCAAATGACCAACATGTAGAACGTAGATTGATGACTAATAGTCTAATATTACACGGTTTAAGGAATAAGAACAAACAAACAACAACAACAACATGCCCAGTGGAATCCCACAAGTGGGGTCTGAGGAGGGTAAAATGTACGTAGACTTTTCCACTACCTCATAGAGATAGAGAGCCTATTTATGGAATTAGAACAAAGTGACATGAAAAGCCTAATCATGGTCAAACTGCAATACAATACTACTTCCATTTGTGAGCACTTAGTAGCATACCTTTGGAAGGATGAAGTAAGCCATTGATGCCTTGTTTTAGACGATCCATACATTGATCGGGAAAGGACATTTTGGTCGTCACTTCAGACGAATCTATCACCTTCCCTGCTGATTCTTTGACCCTTAAGCTTGAAAAAGTTCGAATCACGCTTTCTTGCAAGCCAGAAATATTTGAATCAAGGAAACACCGACTATCTTCCACAATGTTTCTCATGCTTTGTATATCAGTGGATCGAGACATCTCAATAGCACTACTTCTGACAGCTGAGAAGGCTGCAAAAGAATATACAAGTAACTAAACAAATCAACCTCAGCAGTAGTTTCAAATCTCATAAAACTGTGAAGATGTTACCATTGTAAGGAACTGTGAAGATGTAATTGGCAGGAAGTCCAATGCCAATGCCGAGCAGAGAGAAGCCAACGCTGAATCCAACACCACAGCCAGCTCCAACATAACCAATAGCCTCAGGACCAAATCCAGGCCCCCATCCCACCCCACAACCAACGCCTATTCCCATGCCCCAGAAGGCTCCATAAGTAGGATGCACTGGATTCCATCTTTCGTATCTCCTGAACAGGCCCTTTATAATCATTTCTACCTACAATCAATCCCAAGCCCAAAAGTCTATCAAATTCTGTTGAGAGATGCCTTAAGATTACCAAAATGGAAGTGCTAAGTCTGGAGAGGGTTTTAAGAGCACAATTTGTGTTTCTCAACTTAGTTAGCCTTGTTTAAGCAATGAAACCTCAAAGTTAGCAGCAACATTTCGAAATGAAATGGAAATCTCAGTTTTTACTTGGTTCACACAAGTTATGCTCTTAAAAATTATAGAAAACCCACAAGAACAAAAAAAAACGCAAAATAGCACTCTTTAAAGAATGAAACCTCGACACGGTACAGTGGTTCTCTTGGAGTATAATCATTGACTTCGAATGGTGAATATTCAGTCACTAAAAGCTACAATAGGCTGATAGCAAGACAGGAAAGAATTCAAGAGGCAGACCTAGTTTGGAATTCTCTTATGATGACAAGACACAGGTTCGTTTTGGCTGGCCTACCAGAACGGATGACTCACTAAAGAAAGGCTCCAAAGGCTGAAAATACAACTAAATGGAGATGTGATGTGTAACCTCTGGGTGGATGATCAGGTGGAGACGCAACAACACCTATTTCACTATTTGTCGAGTGTCCATGCACGAGAAGTAAAACAAGCTTTATTTAATTGGTCAGGAATTCCATTCAATCATCAACTCAGTTCAACATGCTTTGCGATGGCTAAAAAGGAGGAAATGGAAAAAAGTTTCACAAGGAGGTGGCAGCTGCAATTTTGGAGCATTGATATATCATACATGGAAAGCTAGAAATTGGAAACAGTTCAAGAACTAGATGACCCAAATTGTCGAGGTGATCAACCAAATACAAAAGGAGGTGAAGGAAAGAAAAGCGTGCTCTTTTAGATTGTTATTTTGGATTGTTAAGGTAATATACTTATAGTAGTGCAAAATAGCACTCCTTAAACAATTAAACCTCAAAGTAACCAGCAACAATTACAAGTAAAATGGACAATTTCAGTATACTTGGATTGACACAAGTTAATACTCTCAAAATTTAGATAAACCTCCAAGAACAAAAGAGCACAAAATAGCCTTCTTTTAAACAAAGAAATTCAAAATAAGCACAACACTTAGATTTGAAATGGATAAATCAGCATTCTTGATTCACACAAGTTATACTCTTAATTCGTAAAAAAGCTTTCTTTTAAACAATGAGACCTCTTCAAAGTAAGCAACAGCAACCACAAATAAAATGGAGAATTTCAGCATCCTTCATTCACACAAGTTACACTATTTTGAAATGGATAAATAAGCATTCATGATTCACACAAGTTATGCTCTTAATTCGCAAAAAAGCTTTCTTTCAAACAATGAAACCTCTTCAATCTAAGCAACAACAACTACCAATGAAATGGAGAATTTCAGCATCCTTCATTCACACAAGTTACACTCTTTTGAAATGGATAAATAAGCATTCAGGATTCACACAAGTTATGCTCTTAATTCGCAAAAAAGCTTTCTTTTAAACAATGAAACCTCTTCAAACTAAGCAGCAATAACAACTACAAATGAAATGGAGAATTTCAGCATCCTTGATTATGCTCTTAATAATTAGACAAAATCCCAAGAACAAAATAGCCTAATTTAAACAATGAAACCTGAAAATAAGCAACAACATTTAGAACTGAAATGGGTAGTTCAGTATCATTCTTTCACACAAGCTATGCTCTTAAAAATTAGACAAAACCCCAAGAACAAAAAAGAGCTCAAAATACCCTTTTATGAAACTTCATGAAAATAGGCAGCAACACCTAGAAATGAAATGGGTAATTCAGTATCCTTCATTCACACAAGTAAAGCTCTTAAAAACTAGACAAAACCCCAAGAACAAAAAGAGCTGAAAATGCCCTTTTATGAAACCTCATGAAAACAAGCAGCAACACTAAGAAATGAAATGGACAAAATAGAGAGATTTACGGTTATACCATGAAAGGGTACTGCTCAGTAGCAGACTCTCACTACAATTTTCTCGAATCTTGGAGGGGACATGAACTGAAATTCGATCGGAAAATCCTAAATATGGCAGCCCTCATTAGTTGTAAAAACCAACACTACTAGTAACCTCATAAGGCCAAAATTGGTTCAATATGATCTATCCATAATAAATGCTCTCCTCCCTATGTAAAATACCAATGACTTGACACATTATTTTAAAAATATATAATTTTTTTAAAATATTATAATTTAAAATAATTTTTAGATATTTATATGATTATAAGGATAAAAAAAATTTACAGTTAAGATGTTTCTAATTATAGTAAGATAACTTTTTTGTGAACGGATTAAAAGGAAAAGAATGTCATATGAAATAAGAGGAGTATGTAACATAGAGTAAAGTACAAAAAGAATCCATGAATATATATTACACTTTTATTTAAAATGAATTTTATCTCAAATTTAACACTTTAACTTGAAGGCGTTATATCCTAGCTACGTGTTTTAAAGCTACATAGCTTTAGATTAACAATATTACTTGTGAACTGGATCGTTACAATTTTGAACGCTCGATCCCCTAAATCTTTAAAGATGAAGTTGGTCTCGTTTGGTTCATTGAATAAGATGGACTATTTAGGATTACTTGAAAAAAATTATATTTTGTTTGATTGAAAATATAATTAATATCAAGAAAAATTTATTCTCTTTTGAAACATGAGATAAATCAATCACAAGATTATAATTTTAAAACTATAACTTTGAGATAACTTTATTCGTGAGTCAGATCACCCTTAAACTATCAACATATATATAAGTAAAATATTCTTTTTAACACTGTACCAGGTCAAAGTATATCACACGGAAGGGAGGGAGTATGTTTTTGTAGGGACCTCATACAGCTTTTTTGGTTTGTTTGTGTTTAATATATAGAGCTCTTTAATATTGAGGGCTTGGGATAAATTTACCAACATGGGCAATATGGTAAATTAACTATGTTCAACAACTTATAGATAAGCTTCTTACATAAATCTTGAACAAAAGGCTTCACAACCAACCAAACAAATTACAACAATGTGAAGAAAGTTGTAAACAAAGAAGTGAAGAAGAAGAAGAAAACAATAAAATGGAAGCATGTTCATTTCCAAGAATAGTACTATCCCCTTTACATCCCCTTACCTCAAAAAACAAACACTTCCATATTCCAAAATCCAAACAATTACATAAAAAAACCACCCCTCTTTTTGCAACACTCAATTCTCCAAAAGGTTTTGGACCTTCCCCTAAGAAAATTACCAAAAAGTCCAAGAAAATACCAAAACAAGAAAATGAAGATCAAGATGATGATGATGAGGATGAAGATGGGAATCAAGGAGGAGTTATACCAGAGATAGTAACTAATAGGATGATAAGAAGAATGGGATTTTCAGTTGGTATCCCTTTATTTATTGGTTTATTGTTTTTTCCTTTCTTTTATTATCTTAAGGTTGGATTAAAGATTGATGTGCCTACTTGGGTACCTTTTATTGTGTCATTTGTCTTTTTTGGGACTGCCTTATTGGGAGTTAGTTATGGGATAGTTTCATCTAGTTGGGATCCAATGAGAGAAGGGTCAACTTTGGGTTGGAATGAAGCTAAGAAGAATTGGCCTGTTTTTTGGCAATCAATTAGTGGGGGTGGGGGTGGGGGTGGATCAAGCAAGAAGTATTAGGACTTTTGGCTATGCAATGTCTTTGAATCTTGATCTTCTTATAAAATCATGTCATTTGGATTGCTTATTTATGATTTAGGTGTTTTCTTGATTCGTGGGGTACGTAGAATTTTGCATAAAATCACAGAAGTGATTGTTAAGTTTATTTATGTTTGAGATTATGGTAATTATATAATTTTATTTTTCGTTTGAAATAAGTAGGACACACTATTGACTATGCATTTCTCTTTGAATGTGTTTTTTATTATCTCAATCTTGTTCTAAATTTATCATCTAGATAGCTTTTCTTCATTTGTGGGGTATGTATTTTGCATAAACGATGTTGATCTGTTGTTAAATGTCTGAGATTATGGTGATTAGAAGGTTTTATTTTCAGTGTGAAATTAATATCAACTTTGTATTATTTTAAAAGGATTTTGATTCTCATATGTTTATTATTTCACCATTAATACATTGTGAAAGTAAGTCATATTTTGAACTATGATATTCAACTAGTGTGATGTACAAATATATAATAATAGTGTATCTATTAATCGATCATGTTATATAGTATTGAGTTGATCATTTAATTAAATACGACTTGAATTATTCAAAATTCAGAAGCAAAACATGATATCTATTGATATTGAAAGATTCAATTCTTCCAATGTATCATCAATAAGAACATCAACTAACCTACAATATGCCACAATAAACTAGATAAATTGGCCACTTTAACAAGAATAAACAACTATATAGAACAACCAAATCTCATTATTATCAGATGATCAAACAAGCCAACACATAAAACATGGAATTGGGTTGGGCCTACCTCATTTTGAGTGGGTCATGTCCATCACTTGTGGCAAAAAGCCCATTTGTTGACTTGGGTAGCTACATAAGCCCATATATAGGGATATGTTAGCCTACAAAGAACAAAAAACCTAAATGAAAATTAGAAATAAATAAAATTTTAGTAAATTCAAATGCCCTAAACTACACAATGAGGTGAAGTTGTATAAAGATATTTTTTATTATTTTGTTATTGAAATGATATAATAGGTTATATAATCATATTTTATTAAATGAAACTACTTATAATATTGGTCAAATTTTTTCTTCTAATATTCTTTAATATGATATTTATCTAATGTGATCCATGAAATATATGATAAAGATTAAAGACGGATATGTTGATTTGCCATGTCATATAGGATTGAATTAAACATCAAATTGCTTTCAATTTGAATTGCCCAAAACTACAATTGAGCAAAACAGCCAAACTCATAAGCAAATATATATAAGGAATCAATATGAGGTAGGTTGTAGTGGTAGAACTGTTTCATCTTTAAATAAAGATTTTATGTTTGAATCTTTGATATGAAGAAAATTTTGTTGTGAGTGTCATCTCTAAAGAAATCCTGCAATGTGAGATTCAAATTAATCGACACTTCAATTTTATTGAAAATGTCATTCCGAAGAAGACCTGCAATGCATAATCCAAATTAATCGGAACTCTGATCGATCCAAATACCATATATGATCTTTTTTTAACTTACACATTCCTAGTAAAATTAATCAAACTACAACTACAAACAACAACAACATACCTAGTAGAATTCCACAAGTGGGGTCTGGGGAGGGTAGGATGTACGCAGACCTTACCCCTACCTCATAGAGGTAGAGCAGTTGTTTCCTAGGAACCCTCATCTCAAAAATCCATTGACAGGATAAACTAGATATGACTCAAAAAAAGCACATGGCAATACATACATATAATACGATTACACAGAAACAACAAATAATTACAACACATGGTATCAAACACTACTACTCCACCCTATTATACCCCTAGGACTAACTAACCACCTAAACCTACCGACCAAAATAGCCTGCTACTCTAATTCGAGACCCCCACTTCTTTCTATCTAGGGTCATGTCCTCAGTGAGATCAAGTTCCACCATATCACGTCTGATCACTTCCCCCCAGTACTTCTTCGGTCTACCTCTACCCCTTCGAGTAGCTTGTAAAATCAACCTCTCGCACCTTCTAACAGGAGCATCGACACTCCTTCTCTGCACATGTCCAAACCATTGTAGTCTCGCTTCTCTCATCTTATCAGCCACTGGAGCCACCTCTAGCTTTTCCCGAATGGTCTCATTCCTAACCTTGTCACTCATGGTATGACCACACATCCATC
>DF357889.1:73364-114292 GCA_000787875.1 Solanum virginianum | reverse complement strand
GATCGATCAACTCATTTAACATTTATAGCATTAAATAAGTTATAATCATTCTCAAGACTGGAATTCAAAATTTAAGCTATTTTTAACTATCCCACCCCCTACCTCTCATGAGTTGTCCATTCAAAGTGTTGAATTATGATGAAACAAAGAAACAAATGCCAGTTTGTCTCTCTCTCACACACACCCCAAAATGGCAATAGACAGCATGGGGGTATTTGCCAGACAAGAAGTTAATGAAGGGAAACATAGAAAAGAGAATACTGGAAACCTTGACTATGCTTTTCTTGCATAACAAGATCTAGCTCTCTTTAAACAATTGTAGCTTTCACTTTTAATTCCTTGCCATGTTAACTAATACTACAAAACTATTACTCCTTCCGTTCACTTCTACTTATCACTATTTCACTTATCGAGGTCAAATTATATGAATTTTGATCAATATTTTAACATGTATTTTTTCATCGTATTAATATGAGAAAGATTGCAACTTATAACATTTTTGGTATATATAGTTTTCAAGCATCTAAATTTTAAATTTCAAATATTAAATTTAGCTACTTCAATTTAACTTTGAAGTTTAATCAAATTGACTTTGAAAAGCGAAACAATAACAAGTAAAAGTGAATACAAAGAGTACTAAACTATAATCATCACATAATTATAAAAAAGAGTAAGTGTGAGTATGAAGAAAGTGTGTGTTAATTACTTGCAATCACATAAGAGTAAAATAATCTCATATCCATTAGCATGTTAATAGAGATGATTTGATAAGTTTATAATTTGATCAAATTAGCTTATAAGTAATTTTTGACTTATTAAACATTTAGAAACTATAAGAAAAAAGTAAAATTAAAATTAAAACCACGTATGTACTTATAAATCTTAACAATCAAAAGTTCATATATTGATCATCTCTAGCTTATTTAATTTTTATGATTTCATCTTTATAATCTCTAAAATACATCTCCTAAAACATAACTTTTAATATTGCTCTATCTATTAGCATAACTTTTTTTTTAATTTAAAAAAATATATATCATCATTTTTGTCTAATTAAACACACTAACTACTTATTATCTATTTTAACATTTCTATCCAAACATTTAATTATCTATATGTATTATTTGTAAACAAACAATAAAATAAGTTGCCATTCAATTTTTTTTAATTAAATAGTAAATTAAGGTTTTAAAATTTACAAAAAGGAAAATTTTCATTTTAATATATTGTGATTAGTTAGATACAATACAACCACCCTCCATTTATTTATTTATTTATTTTATGACAGACACTAACCAAAAGAAAACAAAAGAGAGACATAATGATTTGATTGTTATCTGATTTAGTACAAAATCATATCATTAAAATATCCTAGGACCATTTTCATACTTTCCCCACCAAATAATTAATGAATTTTAAGTAATGTAAGGAATTATTTTAATAATGTATGTACAACTTAATTGGATATAATTATATATTTCATGTTTTCATACCAAACTTGCTATGAGTATAAAGAGTTGCTTCCTCTTGTTTCATATTATTATCATGATTTCTAAATATTATCTATACTAATTTCTAAAAATAATTATATTAAATTATTTATTGAGTTAAAATTGAACATGAAATTGTTTTTATTAAAATAATAGTCATATTTGAATATATTTAAAATATAACTTCAAATTTGGATATGAATTTTCATCTTTAAACATTAAAATTCAAATAACAATAACAATAACAATAATATACCTAGGAAAATCCCATAGAGTTGGTTTACCAAGAATAGAGTCAATAGCATATCAGAATTTCAAGAGATATCAAAATTTAAAGAAATAAATTGTGTAGAAGTCAAGAAGTATCATTATGTAATGTTTACAAATAATAAATTATTTTTACCTAGCTAAAAAATATAATTTTTCGACGAAGGGGTGTAGCTTGACACCCCTCAAATGTATGTAGCTCCGCCAGTGAATAGAGTGTGCACATGTCTTAGCAATTATCACTATTAATCTCTTTGAAGTAAAGAGGTTATTTTCGAAAGATTCTCAGGCCAAGCAAATCAAAACAATAACTAAATGAGAAAAAAATAAAAATATGACAACAAATGGCAAAGTAACATGAAATGTATATGCAAAAAACTGTAACAACATCAACAACTAGATGTGATTATCTAAACACAATAAATCATAATGATAATATCCCATGCCAAAAGCAAATACTACATGAATAAGCTAATTCTGCAACCGACACGATACTCTACACTACCACTAAACTAAATACAACTTTCAATTACTTATTAATCAACCTATTACCTTTATCGGCGACTATCATATATCCTGTTATTATAACAACAATAATATATATTATGAAATTTCACAAGTAGAATTTGAGAAGAGTAAAATGTATGCAAATTTTACTATTCTCTCATAGAGATAGAAAAATTATTTTCAAAAGATCTTCACTTTAAAAATATTAAGTCCAAAAGCCGAAGAAATAAATTAATATAATAGGTTATAAGTACACCATTTAAAATTAATTATCTAGACATGTAGGACCCACATGTCCACCATGAACAAGACCACAAAAAACCCATTTGGTCCAACAATGAAACCCACACAAAAGATACAAACCCTTTTAATGCACAATGTACAACTCATCCAATGCAACAGTACCTTTTTTTACTCACTGTTTATTTACACGTTTTCCGTTGGATAACGACACAAATAATGTTGACGGCGTCACGTCCTTCTATAAAATTAAATTCCTCTCAACACTTCCCACGAGTTGTTTATTTTCCGGCGACTTTTAGAATCTCTTTATCGGCACCGGAAAATTGGCCGGGATACTACTGAAGATTTTGATAGGATACCGGAGTTTTTGGCTGTTGTTTGATTTGATTTGATATCTCAACTCTAATATGTAAAGCGAACAATTGCTCTGGACGCCATTTTTACCGGTGCGTTTCAGCTCCGGTTAGTAGCCATTTGAGGTATGGATTTATCTACTCAGAGTGAGAGCCGTTTTTTATAAACCGCAGATTTTCAAATTTTTCGCTGTTATTTGATTTGATTACAGAACGATTTGCTCAAGGATTTTTGCTTGAATTTTCTCGCATTTTTGAATACGTAAAGTAGATTATTGCTGTGGATGCCATTTTTACCGATGATTATCAGCTCCGGCCAGTAGCCATTTGAGGTATGGATTTATCTACTCAGAGTGAGAGCCGGTTTTTATAAACTGCAGATTTTCAATTTCTTCGCTGTTATTAGATTTGATTTGATAGCTGAACGATTTGCTTAAGGATTTTTGCTTGCATTTTCTCGCAGTTTTGAATACGTAAAGTAGAATATTGCTTGTGGACGCCATTTATACCGATGATTATCAGCTCTGGTCAGTAGCCATTTGAGGTATGGATTTATCGTGAGAGCCGGTTTTAATAAACCGCGGATTTTCAATTTCTTCGCTGTTATTTGAGTTGATAGCTGAACGATTTGCTCAAGGATTTTCGCCTGCATTTTCTCTCATTTTTTAATACATAAAATAGGTTATCGCCGTGGATGTCATTTTTACCGATGATTATCACTTATCAGCTCCGGCCAGAAGTCATTTGAGGTATGAATTTCCCGGCTACATCTAGTTCACTCCATGTTATGTAATATTATTGCTGTTTTGAGAGAGAGTGAGAGACGATTTATTTTCCATATTTTTGCTGTGACTGATTCAATTTGATATATGAATGGCTTGCTTAAGGAGTTTCTGAATATGTAAGAAGAACAGAGCAAAGCAGCTTATTGCTGTTTTACGAGAGAGAGACGATTTATTTTAGCCGCGGAGTTTTTTCAATATTTTGGCGTGTTATTGATTTGATTTGATATATGAATGGCTTGCTCAAGGATTTTCCCCTGCATTTTCTGTCGTTTCTGAATATGTGAGAAGAACTGAGCAAAGCAGATTATTGCTAGGACGCCATTTTTATCGGTGAGTTGCAGACGATTTCAGCTCCGGCCAGTAGCTGCCATTTGAGGTATGAATTTTTCCTTATAATTGTAGTAACCGGGGCTATTTTACGTGTATCTCACGTATGTGTGTTATGTAGGTATATGCTATCCGTCACCAGAATGTCTAAAATTATAGTACGGATAATTTTGACCATCAAAACTTAAATAGACGCATTAATATAAGTATCTTATAATTTTATTGTTTTTTTTTTCGTTTTTCTTAAATGTATTTTAAGTTATAAGCTGAATTTATGATTAAGTAATTTTTCATGTAATTTATAAATATTTGATTTATTTAAAAAAAAAGTGAATAATTTGAATAAAAGAAAGTGAATAATTTGAATCTTGTCATTTTAATTCAGCCATATGGAAAAGTGAAACTGAGCTTAATTCTAAAATAATATCGTCTTTGTCTTAATTTATGTGATATTTTTTATTTTTGAGTGTCAAATAGTTCAAATTTGATCAAGATTCTGTACATGGAATCTTTAAATTTTTTAATATTAAATTTATATATTTCTAAACTACGTAAAACATATTATAAGTCATAATAATTGATAACTCAAAAAGTATAAAAATTATATAATAAAAATAAATTGATTTGAATTTTGAAATTTAAAAAACGTTCCTTTTTTTTTCACCATTTTTATGTGATAAAACTCTGAAACAACTTACGTGTTTGTATGAATCAACGGAATTCATGCTATCGCCTAGCTTTCGAGTTTCGTACACGAGTTTAGATTTTTTCTTTTTTTAATTTAAGAAATTTAAAAAATACAGAAATAAATAGCAGGCAAAACTTAAAATTTTTGATATTTACCAGATATATGTGCAAAATATTTTATTTTTTATATACTCCATAATATAATTATTTGGAAAAAAAAGGTTCAGAATAAACCTCAAGGCTAAAACGCTCCTAGCTCCCCTTTGGGCCACTCTTATCAATAGGGGAGATTAAAAGAGTTAACCTAGTGTTTACCTGCTAGACTTGAATATAGAAATAATATATAGATATAATTTTTAATTTGATTTTAGCGGATAACTATTATCTCTAATTTTATTATGCGGAAGTAAACACTTTAATTATTCAGAATTTTAATGAATTGACACATTCATCCTATATTATAATTTTGTGTTTTATGTATATCTATTTATTCAATTTTATATAAGTTTAAATATTTATTTGTGTATATTTAAAATTGAAAAGTAAAGATATCAGGTAAAGTAAAGTTAAAAGATATGTTTTTGTCTTGTGCCCTTTGAATAATTTACTCAAACTATATTTGTACACTAGAATATGCTAGCTTTTGGCCATAGATTTCAATAACGATTATTTCTAGGAGACAGACCTCATATATTACTTCTTTCGTTTAAAAAACGTAATCTAATTTGACTTGACACGAATTTTAAAAAAATAAAAAAGACTTTTTGTGATCCTAAATTAAAATTATATTAAATGTATCAAAATATCTTTTAATCTTTGTTATCCTAAACATGTCACGTGAAGAATTAAAATTAAAATTTTATCCAAAAAATAGATCATTCTTTTCAAAATAGATTAAAAAAAAAAGATCATTTTTTGAAATAAAGAAATTATTAAACAACAAAATAGAATCATTTTTATACAAACAAAAGAATATGAAATTGCAAAATATAGAGAGTTATTTATCTATGTTAGTATCTGAATGACACCTTTCAAAGGTGGACAATTACTCCTTCCTTTGTAAAGCGATTGGTCATTCATTCTACAAACATCTATTGCTGTGCTACTTACTTCTGCTATTAAGTACTGCATGCCACTGCTATTTAATTCCTTGACCCTTCTCTTTTGTCTCCAATTCTCTCTTTACAGTATTATGAACATTACGCCGAGATTACATTAATCCATCTTATTTTATACTAGTCTTATATATTTTTATCAATATGTGTAAATTTATATAAATAATTTTTTATTTAAAGTGCTTATTGAAATTAATTTGAACTTTAGATTTTTAATTTTTGAATAGTGATATTTTAGGTTAATAATTACTAAAATTTTGAATTTAATTTTTGTATGTTTTTAATAAATTTACTAAGGATAATGGCGTCTTTGGTATGATGGAATTTTTTTTTTTTTAGAAAACAAGTGAGTTTCTTACTTATTTTCTAGTGTTCGATAAGTAAATAAAAAATTATTATTCCAAAATATTAATATCTAATCTAGAAAAATATGGTACGAAAGATGAGATATTGTGTGCAAAATGATGTTCGGTTGGCGGGATGAGCCCGCAGGAACGGCTCAATAGAATTGGTGACCTAAAGCCTTTTTTCTCTAAGAAGTTATATTTGTGTAATATTTTATATATTTTATTGTCATAATTTTTTTAAAAAATATTATAATTAATTATAATCTAATAATTAATTTTTTTTTCAGTTGTATGTATAATATTCTTGTAATATTTTGTAAGACAAGAATAAATATATATAAATTATTATATGTTATATAATAATACAAATGTTAAAATCTCTCTTATTGATTATAGTTTTGAATTTTTTTTCAATAGAATCAATTGCTACATAAAATGTTAAAATTATTCAAATGTTACATAAGATGTTAAAATTATTCAAATATTACATAAGATATTAAAATTATTTAAGAAGTATTCAAACATAAAATTAAGACATCACTTTATTGAATATGTTAATTATCCTATATTTTAAAAAAATTATAAATTAAAATTTTATTTTTTATTTATATAATATGTCATAATATTTTAAATTACAAAAATCTAATATTATAATATATTATTCTTATATTTTTTATTCATTTTTTGGGCCAAAAACCATTGCTTTTGTTGCTTTAGGGTTGAGCCGCCCTTGGATGAGGGGTCGGGGTTGGGCAAGTGGAGGAAATAATTAAGTTGGAATGTCATTTAATTTAATTTGTTTTTTCTATTTTAATTTTTATTAGAAAATTATTTTCATCATTTTAAAGAAATTTATTTTCTAAAAAAAAATATTTTTCAAATATTTTAAACGATAACATAAACAAATTGGAGAATAACATTTTTTAGAAAATATATTTCTCCGTACCAAATACACTCTAAAGATGTCAAGTTCAACCAAACTTGTACGTTGACTCATAGCTCCACCCGCTTACTTATAAAAGTCAAAGTATTCTCATATTAATAAAAAATCAAAAGCACTTATTAACACTTTTTAACACTTTTTATCAAATATAAATCAACAAATATTTATTATTTATTTTAATTCTTTACATAAATATAATTCTTTATTTATAAATAAACTTCAACACCTGAAAATAACATATTAGTAGAAATATTGATTCTAAGTCATTACCATCTCATAAATAAATTCACAAAAGACCTTGTATTCTTTATTCTTTCTTTTTTTCGGGTTTTGGGCATACTTGCACATTAAAGCAAGTACACAAGGACACCACTTACGATTTTGAGCGTTTAATTTTTTACTATGCCATTTTGTCCTTTAGAAACTCTAATTCTTGTCCCTTTTTTTAAAAAAAATTTCTCGCTCGGTGTTCAGTATTTACATTGAATTCTTTTATATTTAAATTTATGTCGTGTAGAATTTTATTTAAGATTTTTTAAAATTGATTTTTCATTGGTGTTTGATACCTAAATTAAAGTCTGATTATATCTGGATTCGTGCCGCGTAGGATACCATTTGAGAGAAAGCACTTCCAACTAAGGATTTTTTCATTCTCGAACAGACCTTTGATTGAGGGAAGAGCAACCCCATCCATTGCACCACATCCATCAATAGTTGTCCTTTTTTTTTTACTCGAGCTAAAGTATTGAGTACTAATAAAGAAAAAAATATTTATATAACTAAGTAGATCACTCATAAAATAATATCAATATTTTTTTAATAAAGTACAAGAATATTATATCAGCTTCTTCTTAATGAGAAAAATTATGCTTTCGACCTGGAAGATTATTTCAGTAATGTTTCCTTTTTTATAAATATGTTCTCCACTATATTGTCCTTTTCTATTTAGAAAAAAAATTAGAATCCTATTTTCCTTGCCCTTCTTGGTAGCATAGTGGTCCCAATGGTTAAATAATTAACTTGTTGAATTACTTTTTTAGTCCATTTTAACTTTTTTCATTGATCGATATTCGTTTTGAAGATGAATTATTGAAAAATTTCATTTCGAGGGTAAAATCTTCCCACCAAAAGCGACTTCATATTCAAGGATATAGCATTGAAGGTCTCTGGTGCTTATAGGTGCAAGTTAAGTATGGCCACCAACAATTACAAGAAAGGGCATGGACCATGTCCATATCCTTATCCAGAGTTTGATGCAATCTCTGAGGGAAGACCTTTGATTAATAACAAATTAGTACTTATCATTACATCGTAACTTTGATGACATTTTTTAGGTCATTTTAATCTATGACTTCAATGGAAGATAATTTTAGTAATTTTTCTTTATATCTATACTATGTTCTCCAATATATTGTCCTTTTCTATTTAGAATCTATTTTTCTTGTCCTTGTCAGTATAGTGGTCCTAAATTTTTACAAATGTCCTTGCACCCAATTGTAACGATCAACGAAACGGTAATAATTAACTTGTTCAATTACTTTTCTACTTCATTTTAACTTGACTTTTTATTTGGTATTCGATATTCATTTAGAGCTCAATTAATTTAGATTCACGTCAAAATATAACTCATATAAATTCAAAATCTCTAATTAAAAGACGAATGTGTACTTTCTGCTATGTCACAACCTTTAGTAGTTCATAATTTTGACACCCACAGATTGAAAAAATCTAAATCTTTCCAACTTTTCTTTGGTAAATAATAAGTATCATTTGCTATTTAATGTTTTTACCTCAAAAGATTGTGACTGAAAGTGAATGCATATTCTCCCAATATCTCGAAATATTCAAAATAACAGCTACACATTGTTATTAAAAGAAAGTGTTTTTTTTTTTTAATTTAAATTTGAAATGAAAAATCTAAACTGATCCTGTCAGCTAAAGCACATAAAATGAATATATCCCAAATCAGTATTATATGATTGTTTACTTATAAAATCATGATTCATTTATGTTTCATTTGCAGTTATTAGAAGAAAGCAGAATATACAGAGTTGAATAGAGGAACAAAATAGAAGGGATTAAAATGTTGACATGCATTACATGTAAGCAAAAAGTTGACGATGATGGTGGAGAAGAAGAAGGTATTCGTGGTTCACCCAATACTAAAGATTCTATCAAAAGCTTGACAGCACAGGTTCTACACCCTCCCCTGCTCCATTCTTCCTTGCACTTTACGTATATACTAATTTAGCATACATGTCTTGTACGTAAGATTGCATACAAAAAGAATTCTTCCTTTGATGACTCCACGTAGAGAGCCTAAATTTTTGGATGTGGAGTAAAAGGAGGTTCTACACCCTTCCCTACTCTATTCTTGCTTGCATTTAGGTATATACTAGTTTAGCATACATGTCTTGTACTTAAGATTGCATACAAAAAGAATTCCTCCTTTGATGACTCCTGGTGGAGCGCCTAAATTTTTCAATGTGGAGTAAAGGGAAGTTGGGGATGGACATAGATCTTTCCGTGTATCTAGAATGTTGAAATTATATGGAAACGTTTTTATATTTTTTATTTTCTGATCATTGAAGCAATCTTCATTGGCACAAGGATCTCCTCACTACAACAACCACTATGGTAAAACTGAACAATGAGTTTATGTAGGCTTCAACTAGTGCGAGATAGGTTAATCAACAGATTGCTTTGAAATAGAGATTTGTAGAATGATAGAGGCAAATAGAGTTTATGCATATTTTCGTTAATCCATGAACATGATCTATACGATGAGGGTTCTCCGAAAACATCCTCTCTATCTTTATGAGGTAGTGGTAAGGTCTGTGTACATTTTACCCTCCTCAAATCCCACTGGTGGGATTCCACTGGGTATGATGTTGTTTGTCATGAACATGATCTATACATTATTATGATTATGATTTTTTCCAAACAAAACTTTTTATAGAATTGCTAATTATGCTTGCAAGCTTGAAGTTATATTTTATTCTTTCAGCTGTCAAAAGAAAACAAATTAGGTTAAGAAATCAGCGTTTAAATGTCCTTCAAAGGTAAGTAAATAGATCCGAAACATATAAAATGCGGTTAATCCCGCCATAGCCCAACAATAGTTTCCATTGAATAAAATAGTTTCCATTGAATAAATAATGGATCCGGATCATTTGCAGATTAAGGATATAGCATTGAAGGTCTCTGGTGCTTATAGGTGCAAGTTAAGTATGGCCACCAACAATTACAAGAAAGGGCATGGACCATGTCCATATCCTTATCCAGAGTTTGATGCAATCTCTGAGGGAGTTATGTACAACTACCACACAGGAAGTTCAAATTCTACTCCAGCTTGGGATTTTAAAAGTACTGGTCGTTTCCAAACACCAACTCAGACTGATTCCAGATTAAGTGATGTAATGTTGGAGGATGAAGAGGAGGCTAAAGAGTGGACAGCACAAGTGGAGCCTGGAGTTCAGATTACCTTTGGTTCTCTTCCTCATGGTGGAAATGATCTTAAAAGAATCAGATTTAGGTATCTATTCATCATATCTTACCCCACCCACCTCCTTTCATGTTACTCCCTGCGTTTAAATTTGTTTGTTGAATTTTGATTTGGCACAGAGTTTAAAAATCTAAAGAAGAATTTTGAATTTTGACTTGGCACAGAGTTTAAAAATCTAAAGAAGAATTTTGAATTTTGTGGTTTTAAAGTAAAGGTATGTCTAATGTACCAATATGGTCTTAAATTTTGAGATTTTAAACATGACACATGAAAAGTTAAAATTGAAGAGTTGTCAAAAAAGGGAAGAGACATTCTTCTAAAACAAACTGTAAAGAAAAGTAGGACCAACAAATTGAAACGCAAAAAGTATGTGGCGGTGTTTGGCAAGGTGCAGGATTTAAGAAAGATCAAAAGATCTTAACAAAGTATATGAAGTACCCTTAAAACTTGTGATCTTCAATAAGCTATGATATTTATATAGCTATAAGAGCATGTCTTTAAGGGAAAAAAACTGAAAGTTTATAGTTAAAAACAGTTTTCAAATACACAAATGTATAGGAAAGGGTGTCTTGTAAAATGGAATATGGGAAACATGATATGGAAACAATCTTCTTTGAATAATGTTGATAGATGGATAATGAAGATTTATATAATCAAATCCCAACTAGCTTGGAATCTATGTTGCACGGACTCTTCAAATATGTCGATTGGTGCATGTCTGATTCTCGAAAAGTAATGTATTTTTTGAGAATCCGACAGGGGTGCGGCATCGAAAGTGAAGAGTCTGCGCAACTAAGCTTGGAATAGAAGTGTAGCTGTTATTTGTTGAAATGACCATTTTATTATCTGACATTATTTTGACTTGTTATATTTGAAGTCGGGACGTGTTCAACAAATGGCAAGCTCAAAGATGGTGGGGTGAAAATTATGACAGAATCATGGAGCTTTACAATGTTCAGAGATTTAATAAGCATGCTCTTCACACACCCTCACTGTCTGAGGATGGGGTATGGCTGCTTCCATCTTCTTCTAATTTATTTCTTCAAATTCTAGTGTTTTTTCAAAAGTAAATATCTATGTTCTTTATTAGATTCAATCGAATCTTGCTTAATGGTTACATCAACCCCCTTTCTTGTCAATTACACACTCAAATTTGGAACATGTAATTGAAATTTAAGGTCTTTTTTCTGCAGAGGGATTCAAATTATTCTTCAAGGCCTGGATCTACAAGGGAATTCCAACAATATAATGCTGGATTTGGTGCTCATGCAAAAAAAAAAGAAGTGAAACTTCTCAAGTGGATCAAGGTCCTATGAATCGTCCATAGGAACACTAAAGTCATTATATTAATGACCATGCCTCTTGGTAAATATTACGTCAAGAACGACGACCTCCTCTAGAGATGAGGCTTCAATTTCTGTAAGTAATGCTAGTGACATAGAGTCAGAATGGATAGAACAAGATGAACCTGGAGTGTGTATAACCATCAGACAATTAGTTGATGGCACTAGAGAGCTACGTCGCGTCAGATTCAGGTATTTCACATTTTCTGTTTTATTTCATTATAACATAGTCACTTATCTTTTGTTATTTCACTCGTAAGGTCACTCAAGTTGGATGGTGATATATCCATCCACTTTTAAATGACAGGTTCTAACTATAACCTGTTTTAAGTTTTACTATGCACCAACTTGGTAAAGTCAGTTTCTACCTGCTATGTCTATAGAATCTACCCTTTTCATTTCTTGTGTTTGGTACGAGGGAAGTCATTTCTGCTACTCTTTTTCTGAGAGTTCAGAGTTTCGCGTATTAGTGGTGCAGTTTCAGCTAGCATTTCTCTAACGTCTTCTTCATCTACTCAGCCGTGAAAAATTTGGAGAGGTGCACGCAAAACAGTGGTGGGAGCAGAACTGGGAGAGAATACAAGCACAATACCTTTAGAATTATGTATTCCATGTTAAATTATCTGTATTTTGCCATCCTAGAAGCAAAGCTAACATCAACTTCTATGATGGGTGGAGCCAAAGATTTTAACTTTATGAGCTCTAAATTCTATCTAAAGTAGCAACATCAGGTGTTTTTAATGTGGCTCAGAGCTAAGTTTTTGTACATGTATAGTAGATTTGGTTTCGGTTGTACCCTTACGTAACCCTTTTGAATTTCAAATTCTCTATGCACCAGAACTATATATCTCATATTAGCAGATTTAACACCAATAAGAATTCTCAACAAAAATGTAATCCACAATATATTTTTATTAGCTCCATAGATCGAACGGCATTATTCATTTCGTTTGACATTCAACTATACTCGATAATACAATATCAAAAGTTGCAGCATATTGAACCATAAACTGCTACTCAAGAGGGGAAAGAAGCATAGGTAAATACATGGGCATGTATGCTCAGTTTGACATCCAGCAAGCACCAACCCTATCACGCGGAATCAACCGCAGTTCAGAGCCATGTTTGAGAAAGACATTGCCTGAAAAGTCATTTGATTTGATATATATTAGAAAAACCGATGAGCGAATTTGCTACACGAAAGGCCAGAGAGCATCTTAGCACTAGATTACTATCAATTGTCTTGGTTTAATGCAGTAAAAGAGGCAGAATTTAAGAAGTTATACATCAAAAGAACATGCAATTGTAACTATAGGTGATATGTACTGCACTGGTCAACAAATGAGAACATTGGTCTGAAAACAGAAGGACACATAGGCCTTTCTTGAGCAAATTACTTGGTAACTAGGCATGATCGCAGGTTAGAAGTCTAGTTTATGTCAGCGATAGTTGATCAATCTAGTCTCCAATTTGCAATAACTCTAAAAACTTGCGGTCCAGTTTTTGACTCTATGGACAATCAAAATACAACATTGAGAAATATGCAATGGGGGACAAAGGAAAAGCTAAATCAAAATCTACTAAGTATTACCATAAATGCAAACACAAAACATGACCAGATCACCTTAAACAACTCAGGCACAGAACTCTTCTAAATGACGACATGAATTTTCCATTCAGATTTCCCTAGCACTCCTAAAACCCACAAACTTCCTATCCTGAATATATGCATGTTATACAAATCAACCTCAGAATTTATACTGTATTTTTTCTGTACTTCACAACCTTTGAAAGAAGTGTCAAGAATGAGGGCATCATGTTGCTTCTTAGTTGGTAAAAACTGGTAAATCCTCATTAATATTTCGAAAGTGTAAAATAACATTTTGGAGGTTTAGGAGCAAATTATAACACATACATGGCAGAACAGACTAGAATCTGATTTTGCCTTCTGAAATTTTTATAGGAGGCGGTTGATATAAGATTCCTCATGTCAATGTTCTAGGTGATTTGGTGGGGGAAAACATTAGAAGATTAGAGAACTGGGAATGCATCAAATGTTCTGAAAAGATTTGCAAAACTTGAGACTGTCGGACTATGATGGAGAAAGAAGAATCCTTTCCACTACTCTATGCACTGTGGAGATCAAGAAGTGAAACTTGGGTTTGCCTAGTGCGAGTTACCTCTCCTACGTGGTTTGTGAGCTATTGCATAGGAGCGGGGTTTACACTGTGCGCATCCAAAGGGTAGCGGCTACGGGTTCCTCTTGACATCAAAAAAAAAAAAAGAAGTGAAACTTCTCAAGTGGATCAAGGTCCTATGAATCGTCCATAGGAACACTAAAGTCATTATATTAATGACCATGCCTCTTGGTAAATATTATAATAAAAAGAAAATAGGAAAACGAAATAGATACCACACGCATCCATTCTTAAGCTCAGATCCAGAAAGTTTCTATATAATTTTATGAAACAAGAACGAAGATCCTGGGAAGATGAAACACCTAACAGTGGCAAAGTGGCAATTGTAGATTGTAATCTGTCAACCCAAACTGAGTTAGCGCAGCAGTGTATGAAGAATATAAACCTTTAGGTCAGACGCATACATGATACAACACATTGGATTATGCATGAAGCACAAACAAAGCTCATTTAGAAAATTCCCATAGAAAAGTTAAGAACTGTGCAAAATGCTCGGGAAACCAGCACAGCATAATCTGAGACAGGGATTCAAGATGACAGCTTTGTGATCAGAAGTTTATTTCACCACTTCTCAATATAAACATCGATTATTCGAATTGACCCTATTGATTCTTGACTAGTTTCTATTTTTATCACTATCCATCAACACTCCGAAAGCAATTTTGTAACAACTCATTGACTGTCATAAACTTCTTATATAGATTTGGTCAACAATCTACTAAAGAGCTCAAATATATTTCCTTAAGCAATACACTGGTACATGAAAGTAGGTAATGCACTAGATTTCACTTTCATTTATCCGATTCACAGATTGTTTATCACCCATCAACTAAATAAACTATCATAAAGTACACATAGGAGGTCACTATAAAATAAACATGTAAAGTGTAAAGTTACCAGCACTTTGTTGAGGATTAATACCCACTCCATCTGCAAAATAAGATTAAAAAAAGGAAAGAGAAATAGTGTCAAAACAAGACATACGTATATTAAAACCCCATACTTTTTCCTAATTATATAGGCAATAAAAACAAAATTCCAAATTGCTTTATTTCCTAATACACCATTAGACTAGTGAATAAAAAACCGTAGTCAAAATAAACCGAATATGTCATCCTCTACACCACATATAAGGATCATATGCTTATTTCTCAATCACCATATCAATTTTCTTAAGCATGAACTATTTGCTTTCACTGAGGTGAATTACATAATGTTTATTTTCTCAATAGCCATAATCAATTTTCTTAAACATGAACCATTTGCTTTCACTAAGGTGAATCCTTAATCATCTACAGGGTTATAACTTATAAGTGAAATCAAAGGGGAAGCACCCAAGGCTGTGGCCTTGTGCTCAACGAAGTAATTGAGGGTCATGAGGTCTTAGGTTCAAATTCCAGTGGAGAGTAGGTATTTTCTCTTATCTGTCCTAGCTTTGATGGACAAAGTTACCTGGTGCACAAAAGCAGGCGCAGACACCGTGGTCATCCAAAAGAAAGTGAACGCAGAGGTAAAACCAGGATTTAAATTTTTTGTGTGTAAAGTGTGGGTGTTAAGAGACTTGGTTCTCAATTTTGATTTATGTTCATATTAAGTGGATTTCTTAACGACTTTGATTTGACGGACTTGAGCTGATGATACTTTGGAAACAATCTCTCTGGAAGGTTTGCAGTAGGAGTAAGGTCTGCACTCCACTTGAAGGGTTCCCGGGTATGTTGTTGTATTTAGTAGATTTCTTAATACTAAACGAGGATTTGGACTTGGAGCCTGTTTGGATTGGCTTTTGACTTACGAGTTGGGATTTCTAGCTTATGACTTTTAGCCCATTTCTGCTATTTGAGCTTAAAGTAAGTACTTTTTAACTTTATTCAAACAGTTCAAAACTGAGTGAAACTACCACCCAACTGGATCAAAATAGTTTTTATTACTGCTCCTGATTTTTTATTTTTTTTGGTAATGATTACTGTTCCTGCGTTGATTCAAGCAAATTCAAAGAATTCTGTTCTAATCTAAACAAGCCATATAACTAATTTAACGAATAAACAAACACTAATAATCAAGCTTATATAGCAACTTCCGCCAAAAACAAATACACAAACTTAGATAAATAGAAAGAAATATACCATTAGTGATAATGGCGCTAGTTTGTGGAGGTACTTTGAATTCCTCCGCAGCAAATTTCAGAACAGCGGTAAACGGAGCAGCTTCCGGAACACTAAAACTGAACAAAAAAAATCGCGTCAAAACAAAGAGAAGAAGGAATTTCAGAAATCAGAAATCAAAAATAATTCGTACACTTTGAAAGGCAATTTGGGATCGGAAGTGAGAGTGACTTTGAAGGAAACTTTTCCTCCGGCACCGGTAGCACCACCGCCGGCGGACGCCATTTTTGTATCGGATTGGGACGGAGAAAAGCGTTACGGGATCGAATTTTATGGGCGTAGGAAATAAGCAAAAACTCCGGAGCAAGCTTACCACGTTGCTCTTATTTGTGTTATAAATAAAATATAGCAATTCTAATTTAACAAAGTAAAAAGGATAATTAGTTTGACACCTTTGAAAGTTGTATTTGCTTGTTATATTTATCGATATAATTTTTAAATAAATATACTTTTAGAATTGTTGAGTTTTGAGATGAGTTCTCAACAAACAGTCTCTCTACTTTTATGAGTTAGTGGTAATATTTATGTACATTTTACTCTCTCTAGACTTCACTTGTGGAATTTTACTATTCACTAGGTATGTTATTGTTGTATACTTTTAGAATTGTATTTTAGATATCATATTCCTCTCTTGTTCATTGAAACTTTCTTCAATTATAAAAATTCACATGTTATACTCTAACGGAATAAAATTATCAATAATGAAATTTTAACAGTTAAATTGACAATCGAATCGAAAACAATTGATAACTGATATTTTAGTGATTTTACAATGATTTAACATATATTCAAATCGATAATCGATAAGTCAAAATAATAAACTTCAAAATTGAATTGAATGATACATAATTCTATTGCGCGTGCCATGACTATTACCGTTGCTTTGTCATTTTTGCCTCACAATATAAGAATATTTTATTTAAAAGTTTATTTTAATGAGTGCAAAAATAATGACAACATATCTAGTGAAATCCCACAAGTAGGGTCTAAGTAATATAAAATGTACATAAACCTTATCACTACCTCATAAAAATAGAGAGACTGTTTTCAGAAAACTCTCGTCTAAAAAATTTAATCTCATAAGCAGAAAATACTAGATATAAAAAAACGAAAAAAGAAAAGAAAAAAGACAAGAAAATATAAACAACTAATAATGAAAAACAAATAATAGTATGTGAATATCAAAAGTAACTAATATAAGACGAGAATAATGACACACGAGATATAAAGACATAACTGCTCTTACAGTCCTACTAACCTAATATATCACAAAATCATACATCAACCTACTCCTACTGGCCTATCACCTTTCTACTCTAATACGCGATCTCCACTCATTTCTATCTAAGACATGTTCTTAGTGAGATGAAGTTTTACCATATCTTGTCTGATCAATTTATTTTGATGAGTGCGCAAAATAAAAATAATTTAAACAACATATCCTTGACATGCTAATCACACTTAAAATAAATAAGTACAGTTTGCCTAATTACAATTCATAACAACAAATTCATAGAGGAGAAAGGATGCAAGGTCGAGAGAGATAGATAGGAGAGGCAAACAAACAATATCTCAGCTAAAACTTGTATCTAAACAGATCATAAATACTATCTAAACATATCATAAATACACAATCTCCTATCTCTCTCTTTCAAATCTCGCTCGTCTCTCTTTCAGTATCACACAAATACACATGTTAACTTTGAAATTGAAACATAAATATATAAATATACATCACATCACTACTAAAATACGTACAAAGATACAACCTAAAGTGCTTGAATATTGTATCACCCGTAAAATCATAAACACATACAGTTTATTCTAACAATCGTATCATTCGTTTTTCGATACACATACAGTCTTATAATACTTGTATCAACTTTTTTTGATAAACATACATATCTTTTTTTAACGATACACACATACAATTAATTGTATCAATATGCATCAATCAAAACAGATATGATTAGATAATAGGTATATTAGGTTTTCTAATTTATTAGTACATAAGAAAAAAAATTCAAATATCGAAATAAAGAGATTTTAAAACCCGGCCCACATTGAGTTTAGCTGATCACACTCGCAAAAAAGCCCAACTTCTAAACCTAAATTACCGTAACCCTTTCTATAAAAACCCGTCTTCCGTCTTCTCAAATTTCATCTAGGGTTTAGTTTTCATCAGAGAACTGTATTATGTATATATTTTGCACTTCGCATATCTATAGGCTTTGCTAAATTCTCAAAAATAGTGTAGTCTTTCAGCGGTTTGTGCATAAAGGAAAAGCTGAGTTTATCAGCGGCGGCCAGACAACCGCTGAGATGAATCCACAGATAGGTTTCGATTTGCTTCTCCTGTCTACTAATTTCATCTCACATGTTTTGCATTGTTAATACCTGTAATTGTTTCAATTTGATGGTACACTTTTGAAATTGGGACGAGTTTTCAGTACTCGTATAACCCAAAGTGTGTTAATATCATCATAGAATAATCCGTCTTTGTTGATTTAGCAGTTGATTTTTTTCTAAGAATCCTGCGTTTTAATCCGAAGAAAGAGATCTCATATTCTATCGCCTTGTGGAGCAGAATCTCTGCTATTACTATTTGGGATTGGCCATGAGATATACATTCATTAGTGCTAATTTTCATTTGTTTGATTCAATATCTTTGGCCTGTGATGAAATCTATTACAAAAAACACCATCTTTCGGGACTGAATGGCCCTTAAGGCCTTGTTGTTAATTCTGCAATTCTGAGGCCTGATTCACAATTTGAACATATGTCTTACTTTTTTTAGAAGAAAAATTGAAACTTAGTGATTGAGATGGAAGTGATGAATATTTCCCCAGATGATTGAAGCTGAAATTACTGAGCGCTTTTTATGTATTTTCTCCTTTCTAGGGGAAAATCCAAGCCAAGCTGAAATTACTGAGCGCTTTATAATGTATTTTCTCCATTTAGGGGAAAATCCAAGCCAGATATTCTGAGCCGTTCTTTTAGAAATTTTGAATTGAATATGTGAAATAAATCTGTTCTTGAGCTTGAAGTTATCATAATTACTGTTTTTTGATTGAATTTTCGTATGGATGTGATGATTATTTCCCCAGATGATCGAAGCTGAAATTACTGAGCGCTTTATTCTGTATTTTCTCCATTTAGGGGAAAATCCAAGCCAGATATTCTGATCCATATACTTGCAATATGATTTTTTTGTTTACTTTTGTTTGTGGAAATGCATCGATATACTGATTACCATCTGTGTTTATATAACAATGGCCGCTGTGTATGAGCCGATGCGATAAGCATATTCCGTTTCTGCTTCAGAAATGGTTCCATTTGGCTCTTTAAAGAGCTCTTTTATGTATTTTCCCCTTTCTGGGGGAAAATCCAAGCCAGATATTCTGATCCATCTGCATTTTTTCATGCTAGATTTGTTTAATTTTAGTGTAGATTCAAAAAATAGTCTTTTTTCAGTTTATCTGAGCTCAACAATAATGATTAATTTTGTATGAATTTGCTTATGGATGTGATGAATATTTCCCCAGATGATCGAAGCTGAAATTACTGAGCGCTTTTTATGTATTTTCCCCTTTCTGGGGGAAAATCCAAGCCAGATATTCTGATCCATCTGCATTTTTTCATGCTAGATTTGTTTAATTTTAGTGTAGATTCAAAAAATAGTCTTTTTTCAGTTTATCTGAGCTCAACAATAATGATTAATTTTGTATGAATTTGCTTATGGATGTGATGAATATTTCCCCAGATGATCGAAGCTGAAATTACTGAGCGCTTTTTATGTATTTTCCCCTTTCTGGGGGAAAATCCAAGCCAGATATTCTGATCCATCTGCATTTTTTCATGCTAGATTTGTTTAATTTTAGTGTAGATTCAAAAAATAGTCTTTTTTCAGTTTATCTGAGCTCAACAATAATGATTAATTTTGTATGAATTTGCTTATGGATGTGATGAATATTTCCCCAGATGATCGAAGCTGAAATTACTGAGCGCTTTTTATGTATTTTCCCCTTTCTGGGGGAAAATCCAAGCCAGATATTCTGATCCATCTGCATTTTTTCATGCTAGATTTGTTTAATTTTAGTGTAGATTCAAAAAATAGTCTTTTTTCAGTTTATCTGAGCTCAACAATAATGATTAATTTTGTATGAATTTGCTTATGGATGTGATGAATATTTCCCCAGATGATCGAAGCTGAAATTACTGAGCGCTTTTTATGTATTTTCCCCTTTCTGGGGGAAAATCCAAGCCAGATATTCTGATCCATCTGCATTTTTTCATGCTAGATTTGTTTAATTTTAGTGTAGATTCAAAAAATAGTCTTTTTTCAGTTTATCTGAGCTCAACAATAATGATTAATTTTGTATGAATTTGCTTATGGATGTGATGAATATTTCCCCAGATGATCGAAGCTGAAATTACTGAGCGCTTTTTATGTATTTTCCCCTTTCTGGGGGAAAATCCAAGCCAGATATTCTGATCCATCTGCATTTTTTCATGCTAGATTTGTTTAATTTTAGTGTAGATTCAAAAAATAGTCTTTTTTCAGTTTATCTGAGCTCAACAATAATGATTAATTTTGTATGAATTTGCTTATGGATGTGATGAATATTTCCCCAGATGATCGAAGCTGAAATTACTGAGCGCTTTTTATGTATTTTCCCCTTTCTGGGGGAAAATCCAAGCCAGATATTCTGATCCATCTGCATTTTTTCATGCTAGATTTGTTTAATTTTAGTGTAGATTCAAAAAATAGTCTTTTTTCAGTTTATCTGAGCTCAACAATAATGATTAATTTTGTATGAATTTGCTTATGGATGTGATGAATATTTCCCCAGATGATCGAAGCTGAAATTACTGAGCGCTTTTTATGTATTTTCCCCTTTCTGGGGGAAAATCCAAGCCAGATATTCTGATCCATCTGCATTTTTTCATGCTAGATTTGTTTAATTTTAGTGTAGATTCAAAAAATAGTCTTTTTTCAGTTTATCTGAGCTCAACAATAATGATTAATTTTGTATGAATTTGCTTATGGATGTGATGAATATTTCCCCAGATGATCGAAGCTGAAATTACTGAGCGCTTTATAATGTATTTTCTCCATTTAGGGGAAAATTCAAGCCAGATATTCTGATCCATTCTTTTATAAATTTTGAATTGAATATGTGAAATAAATCTATTCTTGAGCTTGAAGTTATCATAATTATTGTTTTTTGATTGAATTTTCGTATGGATGTGATGATTATTTCCCCAGATGATTGAAGCTGAAATTACTGAGCGCTTTTTCTGTATTTTCTCCATTCAGGGGAAAATCCAAGCCAGATAATTCTGATCTATTGATTCTGCATTTTAAAATTTGAATTTTAACGAGTGTTTGGTGTTGTTATTTGTTTGATTAGTTACCTTTTATGTCTTTCAAGTACCCTTTTTTGGTTCTCCTGTCTACTAATTTCATCTCACATGTTTTGCATTGTTAATACCATTCAGGGGAAAATCCAAGCCAGATATTCTGATCCATATACTTGCAATATGAGTTTTTGTTTACTTTTGTTTGTTGAAATGCGTCGATATACTGATTACCGTCGGTGTTTATATAACAATGACCGCTGTGTATGAGCTGACGCGATAAGCATATTTCGTTTCTGCTTCAGAAATGGTTCCATTTGGCTCTTTAAAGAGCTCTTTGAATCAGATTTGGAGATATTTTTGTAGTGTTATCATTTTTAATTGGTAGTTTATTGAAATAGGAGATGGAAGTGATGATTTTTTCCCCAGATGATCGAAGCTGAAATTACTGAGCGCTTTTTCATGTATTTTCTCCTTTTTAAGGGAAAATCCAAGCCAGATACTCTGATCCATATCATTTCATTGCATTTGTATTTTGAACTTCATTATATGAAATTATTTTTTTCTGTATTGTGTATTTAATAGGATTGTAGTTATTATGGTTGAATTTTATTTGTATGGATGTGATGATTATTTCCCCAGATGATCGAAGCTGAAATTACTGAGCGCTTTTTCTGTATTTTCTCCTTTTTAAGGGAAAATCCAAGCCAGATAATTCTGATCTATTGATTCTGCATTTTAAAATTTGAATTTTAACGAGTGTTTGGTGTTGTTATTTGTTTGATTAGTTACCTTTTATGTCTTTCAAGTACCCTTTTTTGGTTCTTCTTCTTTTACCTAATCTTTATCAGTTTTTCTTCCGAGTTATGGTGATTTGCTGTACTTTTAAGCTTATTTTGTCGATTTTAGGGCAGTAGATGCTTTCTTCTCCCATGGCTAGGAAAGAATCTTTTCGTTTGATTATCTGAAAGGGGCATCTTCATATTCCATGGTCTTGAACAGCAGAGTTTCTGTATTAACTATTTGGTTTTTTGCCATGAAAACTACAAGCTAATCTTGACTACATGATCGCATCTCAATTGCCATGAGGATTTCCCCCGTTGTCTTGATCTGATTTATCTGTTTGTCTTTGTTCTGTTTTTGATTTACTGATTGATCTTTTTTTAAATTATGAAATTGAGATGGTGATCGTGATTATTGAAACTGTTTATATTGATGAACAATTGCAGCCTTTTCTTTTTCAGCATGATCGCACACAACAGAGATTCTTGGAGTGGCATAGACTCTTCAAAAATGTCAATGGAGGAGTATTTTTTCGAAGAGTCCAACATAGGTGCTTCATCAAAAGTGAAGAGTTTGCACAACCTGAAATTGCAACATATTCTAGAGATGTAATAGTTATTTACCTTTGTTTTTGGTGGCTTGAACAACTAAACCTAATGGCATAAAAATTCTTCAAAAAATTTAAATCATGCAGTATATGGATGTGCCCATCTTTTCTTATCATGCAGTATATAGCTATGGTCTGGCAAAGTACTTTCGAATCTCATTGATCAAATAAAATTAGAAGTAACAATAATAATATATTTAGTGTATCATATATTTGGAAAACTTAAAATAAGAATAGGTAAACTTAAAAAAAGAGTAAGGTGTGTATTTAGTTTTAATTCTGTCTTGCGGAGATGGAAGAGTTATTTCCAACAGTAAGGAAAACAAAATGCCAACAAGACAAAAAGGGCATCTTTTCATAATTCCTATTTTTAAACATAAAAAGCTCATAGGATCAAAGATTTTAAGATTTGATGCAAGACATGAGAGCACGGTAAGATGCATTACCATTTTTCTCTAAGTATGTGGAAGCATTTCCAGAATTTTGGCCAAGTGCCAAGGCAAATAAACCATTTGAAATTTAGAATTTCTACAACCATCTCTTGTTGATAGTATAACAATATATGAATCTACAATCAAATAATAGTTCTAGATATATGGTAAGTTTCGTGATACATATACATGATCTAAATAAAAGTTACTCGGTTCATACAAAGTCTAATCAACTTTCTAGATTCGCCCCAGCCTATAATCAGAAGTCACTAACAACATTTAATATTGACAGCTTTGGGTGGGATAAGCCTTAGAAACATCCTCTGACAAAAGTGCAAAGTAAAATTACGTACAATAAACCTTTGTGATCGAGCTCTTCTTCAAATCGAGTTTTAGTGCACTGGGCTTGCCCTTCTTTGGGTGACATAAGCAGACGTTGGTGGCATCAAGAACCAACTTAGATAGAACTAAACAAGTTCTTGCAATGGCCATACCCAAAATTCTTGATTCTAAACTAAGGGTGGGCATGGTACGATATATATATCGTATACCATATCGTAATCAAAATTTTTTATACCGTGTTATGGTTATTATGATTTGGTATCACTTATAATTTTTTTTGGTTTCCATACTTATGGTTACCGAATTATCATAACGTAAAATACCAAAATCAAAATTAGAAATACCGAACCATACCGAACTAATTTGGTATGGTAATGATATCGTATTTTTAGATACCAAATACCAAAATTATCATACCAAATTTTTAAATACATGCCCACCTCTATTCTAAACAGTCCAAATAGGCACTAAAAAAGCTATAGAAATTTGAATAACATGATAATACTCATACAGCTTGTCCATATGTTGATTGAACTCTAGAATATTTCAGAGGAAAAAAGGGATAAAAAATAGTTAGAAAATTGATTGCCTCTGCGAAGCTTTCTTCCCCAGGATTGCCTCCCAAACCACTGGCAAAAATGGCCCTTTCTTGTCTAAATATTCCCTAACAGCCTTATCGTCAAGAATGAAGCCTTTTTGCCTCACCATTTTTATCATGTTTTGGGCATCTTCAAGACTTTTCTCCTTGCAAAACCCATCAACCAAAGTCACAAAGGTCATCACATTGGGGGAATGTCCAGCTTCCAACATTTCCGAGCAAAGCTCGAGGGCATCATCTAATCTCTTCCCCTGACTGAGCCCGCGGATTAATATACCATAACTAAAAGCATTAGGAATAATACCATTACCTTGCATTTTCCGGAAAATCCTCACAGCATCATCATATTTTTGGGCTTTACAAAAGCCATCTACCACAGCAGTGTAGATAATAACTTCAGGTATTGTACCCTTTTCGCGCATCAGGCCAAAGAGCTTCATCGCCTCCTGTACCAAACCGTCCTTGCAAAGCCCGTCAAGCATTGCTACAGCATTCGGTATTAGGCCAGTTTCTTTCATTTTCTTGAATATCTCATCAGCATCTTCTGGTGGAGCTGGAGGTGCCTCTGAAGCAGGAGAGTCACTACTTTCACTTTTGGGGTGGAATGCAGGGTTCGTGTTTGAGTTTTCCTCTTTACAATCAAATCCAAGCTGAAATCTTTTCAGAAAATCTTCACTATCCTTGGACTTCATTTGACTTTCATTGTTCTCACTTGATCCTCTAAAAGATGTAGAACGGGTGGGGTTGCTGCTGCTCGGACGCTGTCTTTGGGATGGATTGAAGGGTCTTCTGGAATCACCTCTTAAGGGCCTATTCGGTATAGGATCAGGAGGAGGAGCATAGTTGGATTGAGTCGATTCATCAGAGTAACTGCTAAATTTGTTGGTGCTGCTAAATGAACGCAAGTACGTTGAAGAAAGTGTCTCGTTCACCTTAGAGTAGCAAAGACTGCTGTAATATTTCCAGTAAATCTTAATACCCTTCTGTCTTACTAATATTGTTCTCATAATGCTTATGCACTCTATCCAAACTAACGCCCGCGTTATCTGGTTTTTTCAAGGCAGCAAAGATGGTTTTGTCCTGCAATTTCAGACGAGATAAAACTTCAGTAGAATCGACTTTCATAAAGTGAAATCAAAGACATTAACACACTCTTAGGCACTTTCTTTTACTCTTCACCTACAAAGGGAAGTGTTTAAGAATTGGATAAAGGATTAACAATCTGTAATAATAGAACAAGAGCAGCGGAAGGAAATATATCAACGACAAAAGCGTTAGAAAAATGAGCAACACAACATCTAAACACTAAATATCAATCAACAATATGCCAAAGAGGATACAAGTCCAGCAACAAACATGGAAATACCAACCTAATCTCTTAAAAATTGTCATAACAAAGAAAGTTACTGTAATTCCATTGTTTACATTACAAGTATAACCACTTAAATCAATCAATTCAAAACTAATGGCGGCCAGCTACACAATTGTATGTTCCCATTCCGCTCTATTTGGACTTCCAATACTAAATAAATTGTCCTTTTAAGTCAAATTAAGGTTTATCTAAACATTCTAGATACTTCACTTATATCTGGTGATAATGACACATTCCTGCAACCATTCAAATTAAACATCAACTCAAAAAAGCCGCAAAAAGATAGCTTCAATCACAAAATCAGTTAACAATTATATCAAATAATCAACTATAAACAAGAATCAATCCGTAATCTTCCATTTAACATTAGATTGCTTTAGTAATTGTCCCAGAATCCCAAGTAGCAAAGAAGAGGACTCAAACTTAAAAGACATAGATCATGAAGAAGTGAACCATTTCCTAAAACGCCTCGTAGCCTCTTATTCATAGTTGTGGCGCGCTTCACAACCATGAACAAAACTCTATTCGACGCGGTGTGTTGGATGTCCGAGAACCATTTACAAATCTAGTGCTTTGATACCAAGCTTGTCATGACCCAAGCTTAGGGTCTAGACGTGACACGATGAATGAGAAGCCCGAAGACAACGCAAACAAGCCTCTTAGCATATCATTTGCACATCCTTGGTTTCGCGAAAACAATAAAAGATAAAACAGTCTCTATTCTTATCATCTGCTTGTTCATACTTAATGCTGAAACATCCCGCCCCTCTCTTCCCGAGAGATGATTCCCTCACTCCAAACAGAAACTCGGGGAGTGGGTGGGAGAAGCACATTGCACTCACTAAACATTTCTCTCCCCAAGGGAGGTAGCTCAAGTGGAAAGCACCCTCTACCTCCAACCAAGGACGGAGCTACTCCTTTGTTAGAACAAAATTGTACTATTCATTTATACACTATTAAAATAATTCTTTATATGCATATAGTAGATGATGAATCTCTTTTACTGTTTGTCATATCTAGTTTATTCTGCTAGCTGCGAGTTTTTGGGACGAGAATTTTCAAGAAACAATCTCTCTACTTCTGTGAGCAGTGATAAGCCTACGTAAATTCTGGCCTCAACTAGGTTACCATATACAAAATGCCTGTTCAGCGCTTCTGCTTATCGAGAATCAAATAGATTAATTCTCTGAGCTAAATGAACAAACTTTAGAGAAATCTAAACATAAGGGCTTCAAAATTACAATTCCTCCATAAGAATCAACCCTTAAAATTCGAAGCTCAAATACAAAAACATATATATACACACCCGAAGGCGCGTTCGATTAAAGGAAGAACCAAAAGCACTGAGCAGAAGAGTGAAGATGAAGAAGAAGATACATACATAAAAGGAGACGACCGGATCTGATGTAAAATGGAAATTAGGACCGGTAGCGCACACAAAATACCCTAGAAAATAAAAAAACGTGTGTTTATTTTTATATTAATTTAAAAAAAAATTGCTTTTCGAAATTCAATCTTAACACAGACTCTAAAAATGGAAATGACAAATAAAATAGTACGGATGAAGTAATCATTTATGTTGTTGGTTAAATTTTACTTATCATTCAATATTAAATTACATAAAACTTTGATCAATACTTTAATACAAGGTCTACAACTCGTAAAGTTTTCCACGGCTCATCTGTATTTTCAGAGACTCAACTTCAGAAGTATACTCCTTACTGGAATGACACATGAAAGCTCATAGAATACGCTAAAAGGTCTCGTAGATCATCATTTTCAGCAACTTTCTGCATACTTTGCCCAAAATAGTGCCTAACCTTGAAATCCTACAAAAATATATTTTTTCTAACCATTTAAATTTTAAATATTAAATTTAACAAACATAAACTTTCCGACATTTGTACACCTAAAATTCAATTATAAATAATTAAGGTTCAAGAATCTGTTTTTTTCTTCTCAATAATCCTACAACTTCACGCAAAAATACCAAAAGTTTTTTGCTGGGCCAAAATTCAGACAAATGGGCCCATTGAAGCCCAAAAAAGTATTGCTGGGCCAAGTTTCAGACAAATGAGCCCATTCGAAGCCCAAAAAAGTTTTTCAATCTAGGGTTTCTCATATTAAAGCAATACCTATTATTCCAAATAGCCTCAAAAGAGACAGAACATCAGCATTGCTTCCTTTCTCGGTGAGTTTCAGTTAGATTTGCTAATATTTTTCAATTTCCCATTTAATTTCTGGGTATGAAATTGTTTGTTCAGTTCGAATTTGCTTTCTAATGAGCTAAATTGTGTAATTATTGTATCAAAATGTGTGAATATGCATTGTTTCAGTGGTGTTTTCTGGGTTTCTGTATTTGAGGCCGGAGATGGTGAGGGGAAGTGTTGAGAGGATTCTGAGAAGCTGTAAAATGAATTTTCTGGGGATATATTGATATGTTGTTATTTTTTTGTGTTTTAATTATGAGATGCATGTTTTTTTTTGCTATACCATGATGATAGATTGATTTAAATGGTTATGCATATAGTTAGATGCAATATCAGTTAGCAAATCATAGTGTATAGTGTGTATTCAAGTTATTATGGAAATTTGAGTTTTTGAGCCTTGATGGACAGAGTCACTTGGTACCTGTCGTCAATGTGAGTTGGCATGTATTTCGTGGAATTAGTCGAGGTGTGCAAAACTGCCTCGGACACCATGGTCATAAAAAAAAAAGTTGTGGAAATTTGGGTTTGATTGGATGAGGGCGGGGTGGGGGTGTTGCTTTTTGAGTGGTGGAATGCACTTGTAAATGAGAGTTGGTTTTGCTATATAGTTGGTTTGGCCCATCTAGTTGAACTACCTATCCTACTAAGATACGCTCTTTCCGATTCTCCCAAGAAATCAGCCAATCTATGTGAGTATAGTTCATTTGATCCAGGAATGCCATCTTTTATTGGTATCGTTTTGCTTTGTTTGGTGTGGGACGGTGTCTTATTAATGTATAATAAAGGGAGGTGTTAGATACTGTTGCAGTTCAATGTTTATTTTTATTTGTGCTTATTGTTCTGTAAATTGTCCTGATATTCAGTGCCTTGGAATGGATAGAATGTAGGAGACGAAATGCTTACTACCACAGTGTCTCCTGAACTTCTCTGTCTTCAATTTGATGAAATAACAAAACTCTTGAACTTATTCTTGAAACTTTTCATGTTGTTTGAACCATAACTACTGGAATGCTTCTTGTTGTTATTTTAGATAATGTTAAACTAATCATCAAGCTTTTACGTGATCAAATATAAGTTCTTATAATGCTTATTTATTGTTGTTTGAATCATAATGTTTTCATATGCTTTCTTGCCTCGTAGGGCAGCCTCATATTACTTTTTGAATCACATAGACCTACTTCTTTGATTGAAAAACTATGTTCCTTTGCATGTTGCATTGGTTCTTTTTATCCTTGTCATATATTTCCTAAGCAGTTTCCAATTCTTAGTAACTTAATTTCATGTTTCAGCATACACAGGTAAATCATGAAGCATAACAATGTTATCCCCAACGGTCACTTTAAGAAGCATTGGCAAAACTATGTAAGGACTTGGTTTAACCAACCTGCTCGCAAAACAAGGAGACGCGCTGGTGAGCTCCTCATTTTTAGAGCTTCAAGTCTCAAATTCAACTTTGGCTCAAGAATACTTACACTTTCTGACATGTTTTGCTTTTGCCAACTCCAGCTAGGCAGAAGAAAGCTGTTGCAATCTTTCCTAGGCCAACAGCAGGTGCACTCCGACCTATTGTTCATGGACAAACACTAAAATACAACATGAAAGTCAGAGCTGGCAGAGGATTCTCTCTAGAAGAGCTGAAAGTAAGATTTGTTCTATCTAATCTTGCTGTATATTGTTGTAAAAAGCGACCACCTGTTAGACACAGGAAACAATTTAAGAGTGTCTGGCTCAATTCTGAACTCGTTTCCCTGTTGGGATCTATGTTTGATTCTCAGTTTCTTTTTAGAGTTCGGCAATGAGCCTGGTTCTTGCCAAGCAAGTTCACGTGTCAAAGAGCTTTTTAATTGTCTGTTCCTTTTCGGGGGGTGGGGGGTGGACAGGGCAGACTTTCTTTTACACCTCTAAGTTGCAACTATGGATTTTGAAGTTGATCATGTGATTATCTTCCTTGTTGTTGTCGTCGTGCAGGCAGCTGGTATCCCCAAAAAACTTGCTCCAACTATAGGCATTGCTGTGGATCACAGGCGCAGGAACAGATCTCTAGAAGGTCTCCAAGCCAATGTCCAGAGGCTCAAGACATACAAAGCTAAGCTAGTTATCTTCCCAAGGCACGCTAAGAAAGTCAAGGTAAACCCGAAATTATTGTGGTGACACCTGTCTGCTTTTGACAACGAAATACTTTTTGTTTGCTTAATTGCTATTTTGTTGGAGCATTGATGAACTTACATCTCAACACAATTTTTGCTCAGGCTGGTGATTCTAGTGTCGAGGAACTTGCCAATGCCACTCAAGTACAGGGTCCTTACTTGCCTATAGTTAGAGAGCAGCCAACTATTGAGCTTGTGAAGGTCACGAATGAAATGAAATCATTCAAAGCTTATGACAAGCTGCGTGTTGAGCGCACCAATGCTCGCCATTCTGGTGTGAGGTTGAAGAGAGCGGCTGAAGCCGAGAAGGAAGAGAAGAAATGAGATCATTTATAATGTCGTATAGCCATGCATACTAGCATTGCTATTTTTTTTGGATGAGTCTTGATGATGAGTTATTTCGAGTATTATTTCAAGAATATACTTCTTTTTTTTGGTTATTTTCTTGTTCTTGATGTGTTTGAATCGATCTTTGCATTGATAATTATCTAAATAGAGTTTATGTTATATACATTTGATAGTTGTTTTAGATTGATTTGTGTTTTGATTTATCCTCCCGTGCTTCATGATTCAATACTTGCTTCTGGGGTTGACAAAATTAAGTTCAATATGCCCAACCCGATCCAACGTAGAAGTTGATTAACCCGCCCAATTATTAGCTCAATCCATTTCAACCTGTTTAAAATTGAGTTGATATGCAACTCAAATTGGCTTGGGAGAGGTCTTGACAAAATATTTCTAAAACACTTTTTTTTTAGTTTGATATGTATTATATACCAATAATAAAGAAAAATATAATTTAATTAAATACTAAAATATTGAAGAAGAACAAGTAAAATAACCTAACTTAGTAAAAGTTGGGCTGGGTTGGGTTCTGAACCAATTTATAATTTGTTACTCAATTCATTTTGACTCAAGCAAATTTGGGTTGGGTTGGGTTGGGTGTTGATCTGATTGTTGTCTTAACCCATTATAACTTGCTCAAATTTAACCCAATCCGCCCAATTGCCACCCTACTTGCTTCATTCTGATCAAGTGTCTGATTTAATATAAACGAAAAATTGAGAAAATTTTGAATTTTTTGATCCCAAAATGCTAAAAAAAAGTGTCGTTAGTCTGTTAGAAACTATTAATATCGTTTACTAGGTCATTACAGATGATCCTGCAAAATTTTGGATAATAAAATTTGATCGTTCATCTTGAATTACTATTATGTGAGTTCATGGACTAATATACACAAAAACTGAAAAATAAAATCTTGAATTCATGTTTTGTGCAACTAAACGCTAAAAAATGACATAAGGGGTGCGCAACGAGCCCGATAAGGGGCCAAGGTGGCCCAGCGGCGTTGGGGGAGGCCTATAGGATTTTAAGGGCTAAGGAATAGGAAACAGGCGATTTCGACAGTTTTCTATGGGTGTTAGCCCACAGATTCTGGCACTGTATGGGGCTTCGGTGCAACATTCCCGCAAAATCATACGAGTGGGCCTGCAACGCGCGCAGCAAGAGGCCCAGGTGGCCCGGCGGTGTTGGGGAGGCCTTGTAGGATTTTATGGGCCAAGGAACAAGGAATAGGAAACAGGTAATTTCGGTAGTTTTCTGTGGGTGTTAAGCCCACAAATTCTGGCGATGTATGGGGCTCCGGCATAACATTCCCGAAAAATCATGCGAGTGGGTCCGCAACGAGCCCACAAGAGGCATAGGTGGCCCAACGGCATTAGGGGAGGCCTGGTAGGATTTTATGGGCCAAGAAACAAGATGACAGACAATTTCGACAGTTTTCTGTAGGTGTTAGCCCACGAATTCTAGCGCTGCATAGGGCTCCGATGCAACATTCTTGAAAATTCATACGTGGGGGTCCGTAACGAGCCTGACAAGAGGCTTAGGTGGCCCGGTGGCATTGGAGGCCAAGGAATAGGAAACAAGCGATTTCGATAATTTTTTGTGGGTGTTAGCCCATAGATTCTTGCACTACATGGGGTTTCGACAAAACACTCCCAAAAAATTACAGAGTGGGTCTGCAACGAGCCCGGCAAGAGGTCCAGGTGGCCCAGCGGCGTTAGGAAAGGCCTTGTGGAATTTTATGTGCCAAGGAACACGCGATTTCGGTAATTTTCTATGGGTGCTAGCTTAAGGATTCTTGCGCTGCATGGAGCTTCGACGTAATTTTTCTGAAAAATCATACGAGTGGGTCCGCAATGAGTCCGTCAAGAAGCCCAGGTGGCCTGACAGTATTGGGGGAAGCCTGATAGGATTTTATGGGCCTAGGAAAAGGAAACATGCAATTTCGACAATTTTCTATTGGTGTTAGCCCAGGAATTCTAGTGCTGCATGGGGCTTCGGCGCAACATTCCTAAAAAATTATATGAGTGGGTCCGCAACGAGCCCGGCAAGAGGCCCAGGCGGCCCGACGGTGTTGGAGGAGGCCCGGTAGTATTTTATGGGCCAAGGAATAGAAAACACACGATTTCGACAGCTTTCTATGTGTGTTAACCCACAAATTATGGCGCTGCATGGGGTTCCAACGCAACATTCTCAAAAAATCAGACGAGTCGGTCCATAACAAGTCTGGCAAGAGGCTCAGGTGGCCCGACGGCCTTGGGGGAGTCCTGATAAGATTTTATCGGCCAAGGAACAGGAAACAAGTGATTTCGACAGTTTTCTATGGGTGTTAGCCCACAGATTTTGGCGCTGCACAGGGCTCCGGTGCAACATTCCCGAAAAATCATATGAGTTGGTCCGCAACGAGCCCGACAAGAGGCCTAGGTGGCACGACGGCGTTAGGGGAGGCTTGATAGGATTTTATGGGCCAAAGAACAGGAAGCAAGCGATTTCCGCAGTTTTCTGTGGGTATCGCCCACGGATTCAGGTATTGCATGGGGTTCCGATGTAAATTTTCTAAAAAATCATATGAGTAGGTCTGCAACGAGCCCGACAATAGGTTTAGGTAGCCCGACGACGTTATGGGAGGCCTGGTAGGATTTTATAGATCAAGGAACAGAAAACAGACGATTTTGGCTATTTTCTGTGGGTGTTGGCCCACGAATTCTAGCGTTGGATGGGGCTCCGGCACAACGTTCCCAAAAAATTATACGAGTGGGTCCGCAACGAGCTCGGCATGAGGCCTAGGTGGCCCCGCGGCGTTGAGGGAGTCCTGGTAGGATTTTATGGGCCAAGAAAAAGAAAACAGACGATTTCAGCAGTTTTCTGTTGGTGTTAGCCCACAGATTCTGACGTTGCATAGGGCTCCAGTCAACTTTCTTGAAAAATTATATGAGTGGGTCCACAACGAACCCGTCAAGTGGCTCAGGTGGCCCGACGGTGTTGGGGGAGGCTTAGTAGGATTTAATGGGCCAAGAAACAGGAAATAAGCGTTTTTGGTAGTTTTCTGTGGGTGTTAGCCAACGAATTCTGGCGCTGCATGGGACTCCGGTGCAATATTCCTGAAAAATCATATGAGTTAGTCCGCAACGAGCCCGAGAAGAGACCAAGGTGGCCCGGCGACGTTGGGGGAGGCTTGATAGGATTTTATGGGCCAAGGAACAAGAAAGGGGCGATTTCGATAATTTTCTATAGGTGTTAGCCCACGGATTTTGGCGCTGCATGGGGCTCCGACGCAACATTCCCAAAAAATCATACGCGTTGGCCCGCAACGACCCCAACAAAAGGCCCAGGTGGCTCGGCGTCATTGGGGGAGGCCTGGTAGGATTTTATTGGCCTAGGAACAGGATATAGTTGATTTTGACAATTTTTTGTGGGTGTTGGCCCACAGATTCTGGCGCTACATGGGGCTTTGGTGCAACATTCTCAAAAAATCATACGAGTGGGTTCGAAACGATCCCGGTAAGAGGCCCAGGTAGCCCGGCGGGGTTGGGGGAGGCCTGGTAAGTATTTATGGGCTAAGAAATAGAAAATAGACGATTTCGGTAATTTTTTGTGGGTGTTAGCCCATGAATTCTGGCATTGCATGGTGCTTCGGTGTAGCAATCTTGAAAAATCATACGAGGGGATCCACAACGAGCCCGGCAAGAGGCCTAAGTGGCCCGACGACGTTGCGGGAGGCCTAGTAGGATTTTATGGGCCAAGAAATAGGAAACAAGAGATTTCAGCAGTTTTCTATGGATGTTAGCCCACAGATTGTGGCAGTGCATGGGGCTCCGATCTAACATTCCCAAAAAATCATACGAGTTGATCTGTAATGAGCCCGGCAAGAGGCCCAGGTGGCCCGGTGGCATTTGGGGAGGCCTGGTAGGATTTTATGGGCCAATAAACAAGAAATAGGGGATTTCAACAATTTTTTATGGGTGTTAGCCCACAGATTCTGGTGCTGCATGGGGCTCCGGTGCAGCATTCCCAAAAAATCATACGAGTGGGTCCGTAATGAGCCCAGCAAGCAGCCGAGGTGCCCCGACAGCGTTGTGAGATGCCTGGTAGGATTTTATGGGCCACGAAAGAAGAACCAGGCGATTTCGACAGTTTTCTGTGGGTGTTAGCCCACGGATTCTGGCACTGCATGGGGCTCAAGCGCAACCTTCCCGAAAAATCATACGAGTGGGTCCGCAACAAGCCCGACAAGAAGCCCAGGTGGCCTGGCCGTGTTGGGGGAGGCCTGGTAAGATTTTATGGGCCAAATAACAGGAAACAAGTGATTTCGATAGTTTTCTGTGGGTGTTAGCCTACAAATTCTGACGCTGCATGGGGCTCCTGTGCAACTTTCTCAAAAAATCATATAAGTGGGTCTGCAACATGCCTAGCAAGAGGCCCAAGTGTCCCAGCGACATTGGAGTTTGCCTGGTAGGATTTCATGGGCCAGAGAACAGAAAACAGGTAATTTCTACAGTTTTCTGTTGGTGTTAGCCCACGGATTCTAGCGCAGCATAGTGCTATGGCACAACTTTCCCAAAAAATCAAATGAGTGAGTCCAAAACAAGCCCGGCAAGAGGCGCAGGTGGCCCGACGACATTGAGGGAGGCCTGGTAGGATTTTATGGGCCAAGGAATTGGAAACATACTATTTCGATAGTTTTCTATGGGTGTTAGCCCATGAATTCTGGCGCTGCATGGGGTTGCGGTGCAACATTCCCAATACAGGTAGGTCCGTAACTTGATTAGCAAAAGGCCTATGTGGCCCGACGACATTGGAGGAGGCCTGGTAGGATTTTATGTGCCAAGGAAAAGGAAACAGGCGATTTTAGTAATTTTCTGTGGGTGTTAGCCCATGGATTCAGGCGTTGCCATGGGATCCGACGCAACTTTTCTGAAAAATTATACGAGTGGGTCCACAACGAGTCCGACAAGAGGCCAAAGTATTTCGTGCGATATTAGGGGAGGCCTGGTAGAATTTATTGGCCAAGAAAGAGAAAACACGCGATGTTTGCGGTTTTTTGTGGGTGTTAACCCACGGCTTCTGGCGATGCATGGGGCTCCGGCACAACTTTTCCAAAAAATCATACGAATGGGTTCGTAACGAGCCCACAAAAGGCCTAGATGACCCGACGACGTTGGGGAAGGCCTGGTAGGATTTTATGGGCCAAGGAACAGGAAACAAGTGATTTCAACAGTTTTCTATGGGTGTTAGCCCATGGATTCTGGCGCAGCATGGGGCTCCGGTGCAACATTATCAAAAAATAATATGAGTGTATCCGTAACGAGCCCGGCAAGAGGCCTAGGTGGCCCGACGACATTGGGGGAGGCCTGGTAGGATTTTATAGGCCAAGGAACAGGAAACAGGCGATTTTGACAGCTTTATGTGGGTGTTAGCCCATGAATTTTGGAGCTGCATGGGGCTCCGGCGCAACATTTTCGAAAAATCTTACGAGTGGGTACGGAACGAGCCTGCAAGAGGCCCCGGTGGCGTTGGGGGAGGCGTGGTAGGATTTTATGGGCCAAGAAACAGGAAACAGGCGATTTCGACAGTTTTTTCTGTAGGTGTTAGCCCACGGATTTTGGCGCTGCATGGGGATTCGGCGTAACTTTTCAGAAAAATCATACGAGTGAGTCTGCAACAAGCCCAACAAGAGGCCAAGGTGGCCCGACAGCGTTGGGGGAGGCCTGGTGGGATTTTGTGGGCCAAGGAACAGGAAACAAGTGATTTCAGTTGTTTTCTATGGGTATTATCCCACGGATTCTGGAGCTGCATGGGATTCCGGCATAACACTCCCGAAAAATCATACGAGTGGGTCAAACGAGCCCGGCAAAAGGACTAGGTGATCCCTTTTGGCGTTAGGGAAGGCTTGGTAGGATTTTATGGGCCAAGGAACACGAAACAAGCGAGTTCGGCAGTTTTCTATGCATGTTAGCCTACGGATTCTGGCGCTGCATAGGGTTCTGGCACAACATTCTCAAAAAATTATACGAGTGGATCCGCATCTAGCCCGATGAGAGGCCTAGGTGGCCTGGTGGCGTTGGGGAAGGCCTGCTAGGATTTTATGGGTTAAGTAACAGGAAATATGCGATTTCGACAGTTCTTTGTGGGTGTTAGCCTACAAATTCAGGTGCTGTATGGGGCTCCGGCGCAACATTAATGAAAAATCATACGAGTGGGTCTGCAACGAGCCCGACAAGAGGCCTAGGTGACCAAGCGACGTTGGGGGAGGCCTGATAGTATTTTATAGGCCAAGGATTAGGAAACAGACGATTTTGGCAGTTTTCTATCGATGTTAGCCTACGGATTCAGGTGTTGCATAGGGCTCCAACGCAACTCTCCCGAAATATCATACGATTGGGTTCAGAATGAGCCTGGTAAGAGGCCTGGTGGCCTGGCAACGTTGGGGGAGGCGTAGGATCTTATATGCCAAGGAACAAGAAACAAGCGATTTTGGCTATTTTCTGTAGGTGTTATCCCACGGATTCTGGCACTGCATGGGGCTCCGGCGCAACATTCCCAAAAAAATCATACAAATGAGTTTGCAACAAGCCCGTCAAGAGGTCCAGGTGGCCCGCCGGCATTTGGGGTGGCTTGTAGGATTTTATAGGCCAAGGAACAGGAAATAGACAATTTTGCCAATTTTCTGTGGGTGTTAGCCCATGAATTTTGGCGCTGCATAGGACTCCGACGCAACTCTAGAGGCTATTTATTATTCATGAGGTTTTTTTAGGATGGTACTAGAAAACGGGGTTGAAAAACTTCAATCAATCATATTCCGAAAAATTCATGGACTAATACACACGAAAAATTGAGAAAATGTTAAATTCACATGTTGTGACCCCTAAATGCTAAAAATGTGGCTCGGATCCCTTGGAGGCTATGAATATCATTCACTTGGTCATTACAGATGGTCCCATAAGATTGAACAAAAAAAACTAATCAATCATATTTCCAAAAATTAATGGACAAAAAATGTCGAATTTGTTCCATCGCTCCTATATGCTAAAAAATAGTGTGCATCCTTTAGAAGCTAAGAATATCGTTCACTAGGTCATTATGGATTGTCCTACAAAATTTGGGGTCAAAAAGTTCAGGTTAGGTATATTTCTAAAATTTATAGACTAATACACATGAAAAACTGAGAAAATCCTGAATTCCAATTTCATGACCTCCTAAATGCATAAAAATGTGGTATGGATCCTGTAGAGGCTATATCGTTCACTAGGTCATTATGGATGATTTCACAAAAATTTGGGTCAAAAAAATTTGATCAGTCATATTCTCAAAATTTTATGGACTAATATATATGAAAATTTAAAAAAATCTCGAATTTTGGTTCGTAATTTCTAATCTAAGGGTATTGTTCACTTGGACTCTTCAAATATGCTAACTGTGCATGTTGGATCCATAAATATTTATGCATATTTGGAGAATCCAACATGAATATAGTAACAGACTTGGAGAGTCTGAGCAACATAGTGCTAAACTAAAACCATCTACTTTGTATTATTGTTATGTGGTTCTGTTCTTTTGTTCAGGGAAGACATTAATTATCTTTTGAAAATTGTCACATGGACTCTTCGACGAGTTTGTATCAGATTTTCTAAAAATAGTGTAACTTTGGACAATAATAGGTATGTAAATTAACGCGAACTGTCACTGTAACAACAACAAAAAGGAACCCAAGTATGGCCTCACAAATAGGGTCTGGGAAAGATGGATGTACGTACGCTTTATGCCTTTATCTCTACCTTTGTAAGATAGAAAGAGTAGAGAGACTGTTTCCGAAAGACGTCTCGACTCAAGAAAAGAGATTCTAAACTCCTTGACTTGGTTTGTAAAAATCATGACCTCTTATTGATGACTTTTTTGAGCAATCAAAAGTTGTATAAAGAACATAACCTATAGGATATAGATACATCATTATTTTATTATGCAATGATCAATTGGCATAGAAATGAGTATTGTGCATGTCATTGTCCTTGAAAAGCAATAAACATATCACTTTGTTCGGGTATAATACATAGACATTTTAACTTGATCTCAATGGGCAATTAAATACTTTAACTTCGAAAATGTATTTCTAGATACCTCAAGTCATCCTCACTATGTCTCGTGGACACCTGATATTGACATGACACACAGATTTTGGAGGCATCGTATGATCATTTTGTAAGTTGGAGTGTTCAATTGACACGGTGGGAATGAGTTAGGATGTCTAGATGTAAATCCACAGAGTTGAAGTGTTTTATTGCCGGTTGAGGCCAAGTTAAACAATGACTTAGGTACTTGGTAGATGATATTACATGCGTAGGTTTCAAGGCTTGTTTCTTTGTTAGGGACGATATCGTTAAAAAAAGCACGAAAATACTTGTAGCTTGAGGCGTATTAAAGACAATGTCCTCAAGTATATTACTCGGGTATAGGCGTATCCTCGAATTCAACAAGTTCTTCTAGTATAAATTAAGAGCAGAAACAACTGAGAATAAAAGAGTTTTTGTATGCTTTCTGGCTAGTGCAGGAAAAAATTCTGATAAAATTGTACAAACAATCATGAAAGTGATATCAAGTAAAAGGAACTTAAAATATGGATATCCACAGCACTACCTAATCAATGATCTTTGGTATTGAGGAAGGAGGAACTGAAAAAAGGTGTCCTAGTTGATATGTCATTGGAGGATCTGACGATCGAGAAGCATGGGGGTCAATTCTAATGGCTGCTTGCCTCTGTCTGTAAGATGCCCAAGTTACCAAGTAAAGCCCAGATATAATGAGAAGTCCTCCAAATATGCTGCATTGACAAATTCAAGAGATAGTAAGAGCAGAAGGCGAAAGTAAAGTAGAATCTATTTTTTCGGTATGAACTAGCCAAATGTTGCAAGCATAAACAAAATATGTTCATTTTCCAGCGAAAGAGCTTTCAAAACTCTTTCGCTTTTTTAGTCCTCGTGCTCAAATTGCGAAGCATAAGAAAGATAGAAATGATAATAGAGCATTGATTTATACAAGTTTTGCCGATAGGGGTAGTAAGTACTGACCTTCCTAGATAAATAGGGCTCCCAAGGAAAATTCTTGATAGAAATGCAGATGCAGCAGGTTGAAGTGGATTGTATAACGCAACCATAGAAGGGCCAAGAATCTTATTGCACCATGTCAACATTCCGTAGTTCAGGGCAGATGCAACAATTCCCTGGAAAATAGAAATGATGGTAACTTAACTATTTTGTTTTCGACACTAGCATCTCTTGTTTTCCAAAACAAACCACAAGGAGTGAGATACACAGATGGAGAAGAGAATCAGCAACGAAACATTTCAAATAACGCTTAAGTAGATATATTGGCATTCATAGTAGACACGGTTTGGCTGTCATCTCTATCACTAATTGTCATGGTTCAGTAGTCGATGGTGATTGGAAATCTAGAGAGCAACACCAGGGAAGAAAAGCATGAAGATCGCTAAAATGTCTGATGTATTCTTGATGTATGCTATAAGGAACACAGTATATGCACATCTAATAGAACTCTATAATCTGAGGCATCTTTTATGCTTGTAAGTAGGAAGGATCTAAGCTTCAAACTGATTCCTCCAGTAGAATACTTGTTCACGTGGAGTAGAATTTGCTTACTCCATAACAAAGGGAGTCACAATATTGTAGTGCTTAAATCAGTTTTGTCCTCAATCCCAAGCTAAATGGTGTATAGAAAAACTTAACGTACATTTTGCTCCATTAGGAGCGGTTTCATTCTGAGGTTAGTAGGATTAGTCGTGTCTTTATATCTTGTGTTGTCATTGTCCACTTTATATTTGTTACTTTTGTTGTATTTATATACTCTCATATGCTTCCCACTTTAGCCGTTTTTCTTTTCCTTTCTTTTTCCTTATTTTCATATCTAGTATCTTCTACTTATGGGGCTTGATATTTCTAAGACAAGCGTCTTCCGGAAACAGTCTCTCTATCTCTATGAGGTATTGGTAAGGTCCGTGTACATTTTACCCTCCCCAGACCCCACTTGTGGGATTCCACTGGCTATGTGATGCTAGAGGTTTTCTACATTTTCTAATGACATACTATCTATAAAGAGGCTGTTATTTTTCTATTTCCATACAATTCAAAACATGTCATCGCCGAAGAGAACTGGAGGCAGCAAACTTAAGATTTCTCCTTTTGAGGGCTGTGGCGGATTTCACCGCTGCTTCTTTGACCCACAGATCCAAATCACAGCATATTCATTAATATTCTAAATCAAATATTGATCCTGATCTGGCATGGTATTCTTGAAACTGCTGCAGGTTAATATCTCAATATGTTTTCTAGGGGACAAGTCATTACAATTTGAAACTAAGGTTAACGGTAGTAATTAGAACTCGCTTCAGACAGGAACTATAACGACGAAGAATGAAGAGAATCTTACAGCATAGCACACGGCAAAAGCTTCTG